>OX235272.1:78808019-79048266 GCA_944472155.2 Trichobilharzia szidati
TTTTTCCTGGGCATCATTAGGTGACAGTTTACTGATGGCATGCTGCACTTTTGAAGAAATGTCGCTTTGATTTTGTCCAGCGATGTCCGATTGTATGCAAGAACGCTGTAGGAAGACATGATTCGTTTAGTAACTTCATTCGCTCAAACTTTAGCACACTTCCCGGATCGGTATCGTGAGTTCGGTTACAAAAATGCAGTAACGGCTTAATGGTATTTATATTCTCACTGAATTCCTCCACAGAGTTTCCCAGAAAAATAAGGTCTAACTTATTTTGTTCAGTAGTTGCGTAAATCTCTGACAGCAAGACGGGCACAATGATTTCGAGGACATTGTTGGGGCTACGTGGGACGTGTAGTGATGTACTTATGTTCTTAGCTGAGCAGCCTAAGCTATTCTTACGCAAAGTAAATGCTCGTTTATTACGTTGTGCCATTGTAGCACACTGATCAGTATGATTTCAAGTGGAAACTGAGAAAACAGGTATATGCACCAATAGTATATCGAGTAGATATACAGACTAAGAACTACTATAGGCACAGCATGGAATTTTTGTTTAAAATAAAAAGTAAATAGGCAAAAGTACTAAACCATGAAATACAGACTATTTAGTTAATAATTATTCCGCAAACTGATTCTGATATGTAAACCACAAATTAATGAACTTCCCTATTGTCTCCCCTTGTGCCGAGTTGATCTTCAGCTGTAGAAAGGAGGATGAGCCCTACGAAATGGTGAATCCAAAATTAATAACTGGCGGTGATATATCTGAATAAGTGAAAGCTGGGGTAGCAGCCAATATAAGATATGGCTGAGGAGTGGTAAAATATCCACTACAAAATACCAGGAATCGGTAAGAATATATCCGCGTTATGAGGATTTTCGTTGCAAGTAATTCTCAAGTAGACCGTCTGAATTTCAATATTAAACTATTGAACTACAAAATGGTCCAGTGTGGACATCATTCTGCCATCCTGATAATCTTTCCCCAATGACAGAATAGATGATGAGTTTGCCCCAGTTAAAAGATCTCTCAGGAAAATGGATATCCTCAAAAACTCACTTGTGGACATGAGCAAGTGCCGAATATAAAGGCGGCATTTGACAGTGTTGAGGAGAGACTAGTTTTCATTAATTTTCGTCTCAAGGTTGAAGAATTAGGTATAGAATAAGTGCTCCTCTAAAGTAAATTTCTCAAACTGCTAACAACAACAAACACATTGCTCTGCTAATGCGACTGCGAGGATAACATTCTGAAGAAACAGACTCAGAGTCTTCGACCAAAATCCGAAACAGAACCAAATTGTTCCAAACAGACTTGATGAAATTCGAAGCAAGACCAAATAATTAAAAATAGAATTATATTCATAACTGACCGGTGGAGAGCTGCAAGGCTATTGTTCTATTGAGCAAACTGTACTAGATAATCATGGCGTTAACCTACAGGTTTGAATTTATCCGGCATCCAAACACCGAGAACGGGTGAGGGATATAGGCTATGACGTGTTAATTTTTCCGCGCCTCAGGTTTTCTCGTCTTTCATTGGCTGGAACAGTGGTGGCTAATTTGATATTTAATTTGTCCTTGTTAGGTGATGTCGTTGCAGGTTTGTGTGCTTGAGGTATGCGTTGTTTACAAGCATATTTGATGAAAATAAATGTAAAATTTGAGTATTCTAACGTTTTCTTTTACTTATTTGTGCATGTACAAGGCTTGGCTTATCATACACTCGGTTTGTTGGCCTATCGGTTGCTGGCGATGTCAAGGAACCCGTGAGTTCTTTGGCTTTTCTCGATTTTAGGTTATACGTGTAGCATTTTATCGGTGGATATTGCTCAGTGATGTATTTCAATGTTGCTTTTTCTACGGAATTATATTGAAACAGTCGTGAGACAGATGGATACTAATTGACAAAGCCTTTTTAGTTTATTGCAGGTAGCCAATGCGAGTGAGAGCATTATTTATCCTGTAATATTGTGTGCATAATTCTATTTTTGTTTACTCTTCCACCTTTTGTAGTTAATAATGTGCTGCATAAGTGTCAACGATGGACATGGTCTCGCAACTCGTGCGCATCTGAAAGCGGGAGAAGTAATCGCACAAATGGACCATTTTCTTAATATGTAAACAAACTAATGTTGTATTATAATAAATATGAACTTTTCATATAAATCTTGTTGTCTTTCAATTCATGTATTCGCTTTGTGAGCACGGCATGCTAGACCGGTGCTCCCTAGGACTTGAACTCGTTACTATACTTAAGTGTAATTCTGTAGGAACACTATCGACCGATATGCGTGGTGAATTATAAGTAGTTTAGTGGCCCTTAAGTCTCTGTCTACAGTTACGTGAAAACGTCTCATAGTCATACGCAAGTCTGTAGGGAACAATGACAACAATAGGTAGAACTTAGGCACTGCATTGCAGTTCCAGTTCGTATACGGTTAGGTGTATTCCAAATCAGTGTGTTACTAATATTTAAATTAAGGCGTTACGGCAGTCCCTATGATAACGGGTGTTAACGTATACTGTAAAATTAAGTTTACACATAACGAATAAATAAGTAGGTTGAGCTGTAGCAGTCGTAGTAACATTCCGCTTACGTTTAATTATGCAGTCAAATAAATCATCAAGTATCATTGATAAGTCTGACATCTGCATCGTCATGCAAAAAAACTTAGTTTCACTCAGATAGAATAAGAAAAGTATTGTAAGCAGGATGTTAAATCTATTTAATGAAAAAAAATAAGCAAATGTCTTTACACAATTGTTTTTCGTAATTATTTCGCCCATGTTGAATTGCTGTGACCAAGTTGACTGACATTACCGGATATCTGTAAATAAGTGAACAAAGTGTATGTTTTTAAATCGCTGAAGTAAGGAAGAAGTAATGTTAAAGTTAAACGCTTTAAATTTCCATACCTTTACTGAAAAAGGTTCATTTTCCTTTTTCATTCTTTGGTGATGACAGCATTCTTCTGTATTTTTTAATGTCACACAGAGATTGTTCGTCTAATACAGTATAGCAGCAAGCAAATAATAAGTGTTAACTAGTAAACCATTCACAATGAACACTGTACAGAAAACTTCATCACATCTTCATTTTAACCAACTTTTCCTTCACGCACAGAAGCATGCAGTCACTACATACACTCAAGCATTGTAACCTGAACATCACAAAATCCCTATAGATAACTTCTTTCATAATAAATGATTTAAACATATGAGCCATAAGTGCATCTTCCATATCCTTCATAGCCAGAAGTAATTCATTAAGGATCTCAGAATATCTTAGTGATCTGAACACGAACGATTGTTAAGACTGGGATAACTTATGTAACAGGTGCAGTAGTTGTAGGACACACCTGCTAGCTACTAATCGACAGAAAATTGATACTAATTTTAAGTAGTCTGACATTTCAGGAGGACCATCTGCACTATTCTTCGTAACCCCATGCACACTGATATACACATAATCTGATGCCATTTTTGACAATGAACAATTAAAGCCTTCTGACATTCCAAGTGCAAATGTCAATTAAACTAGTATCATATCTTCGCCTAAGCAATTTTAAATGGGAACTTCATCAAAGTAGATATAATCACCAGGAAATGCAGCAGCCTGTCTCATTCATTGCATGATCTCTTCCATGTGCTATGGAATATTTCAGTCATCACAGATGATAAAAGAAGTGTCTGACATCCTCAAAACACACATCTAACTTATGTCTCTAGGCTATTTCTCTTTCAAATGCACGATTCTCATAGAATAACTGGGATGACAACAGCCATTGCCTGCAGTCAATTTACAACCTTAAGATCTGAAACAACTCACAAAAAACAATGCCTCAATGCTCTAAAACCCTAATAATGGACCTTTTATGCGATATTTCTTCAAAATGATGACTTTTTTATTAGTAATTCGTCTAGGCTGTCATGACAATTTTACGCATTACTACGAACACAATACACAAAAATATTGCATTTTTCGGCTACAGAAGCCTAAAACTAGTCAAATAGAATCTATTTTCACAATACTGAGCGGTTAGAACGTCTCTATAGGCGTGAACGCGATAACCCATGCAATGCGCGAAAACACCTTGTCATAGAACATAGCCTCACTCCCGAGAACACTGTGACCAAACTCAAAATGGCTCGCACTTAACAAAACTGTGCATTAAAACAAAGGGGTTTACAACAGTACAATGAACCACAAGTGGCTTAGTTAACAAGAAATGCAGATTGGTATATAAAGTAAAAATTCAATGTTTGAAGGGGCAATGTTAAACAAAACTCTCCCGGCCAAGAGGACGTCAGTTTCTTATCCAGACAATCAATAAAGTAATATTTACAACAATATATTCACTCATCAAGGTCAAGGATTACGCGACATGCTGACAAATCAAACCCCGAATATCGAGCAGAAACTCACTGGCAAACCACGTGCTCTCCTTACTTCTACTTTGACAGCATTTGCACAACACACAAAATTAACTATTACTTACTGCTCTTGGTTACCAGGACTTACACAAGAGCGCTTGGTAACCCGCTAATCTAGATGTCTATTTTAGGCATCTGGGGCTTACGCAATCGACAAATAAATTGTCTGGATAATTTTCATATTGATTAAGATTGTTCAGGGTTTGCGTAGATGGAAAAATTCAACAAAATATAATCTTGTCACGGTGTCCTCAATATGTTGTTTTGTCCTGATCAAAATTTAGTGAAACGTTCTCCTGCTCACGTCAGAAGTTTCAGAATTTAATGATCAGCTGAGCTCTAACTCTTTAAACTCCCCCTAATACACTTACTTCGTTTTTGGTGTATGGCCTCAGTTCCTGAATCCTAAATATTTTCAAAGAATATCTGGTATAGATCTCATATATAACACCAAATAAGTCAACGCCGAAACTTACGAAGGCCTTGTGTAGTGCCTGTAATATTCTAAAACCGTTCGTAGCCTTTATTCTAAAGCCACCCGCGGTTTTCAGTTTATGGTTCTCAACCGCCCCGGAAGCTTGCAAACCACTGGGAACAAAACGTTCCCTTATCATCTCCTCCCGATGGAATAGTGTCACAACTAGTCTCTTTATCTATTGGTTGTAATATGTTGTCCCACTAAAGACCCTCTATAGGATGAAATCATATGTAACGACTCTTGACGTGTTTTGAAATTATTCTCAGTGTCCTCAATGGACGATTCAGTATTAAGTGATTACCACACATTTGAAGCACGCCTCTTAATAGCTGTAATACCCACATGTTGAAAGTTGGCGAGAGCCTGAGACTAAACCTGAGCGAAGTCACGAGCCATAATGCTGAACAATACACCTTGTATGCTATTGTACAAAAAAGAATAAACAGCTAGAAGATTCTTGTAGACTCTCGGGAAAGCAGTCACAACATCTCCTATTTCTCGCACCAAAGGTATCGGTATAATACCGGCCTCTGAGGAAACAGGAAAATCTGTATCGATTCACCGCAGCGCGGAAAATTATCAATCAGGGGACCAGGAATTAGCTGAAGCCCTTGGTGACTTATTCCAAAGACATTTGAACAGCGAGGAATCGAGTGAAACACTCACACTCAGGTAGCAGACGCAGCAGTCAGGCATCAAGGAGATCATTCCTAAAATGACCTCGAGTATGGGACTAACAAGCCCCACCCATAAAATCTTCGGAATGGAACTGCACCAGACCACCAGTTCCAAAACAGCTCTCCAAAAATGTGTGCTACCAAAAGTGAGCTATTTCAACACTCTTTGAACAGACATCTCTTACTGAATCGTCAGAAAAGTGCTATTTCGTCTCCAATTTTTAAAACGTACGACCGGTAAAATCTTAAGCGAAGTGCAGTACTAAGACCAACATTTTCAAAGTTTCATATCAACACTAGGGCCCAACTGACAAACAACAACACTATGAGTGAAGCTCAACATGATATCAGAAATGATCAGTGCCACCTACTTGTTCGCAGTTCCAACCAATTGGACAGTATAATACGACAATATATAAAAAATTTTTATTCCTAGACATACTTCAAGCTTTTGACTACGTGTTCCTACAAGTTCTACTTTTATGAGTTTCAAGAATAGGAGGCGGCAATAGACCTTTATCCTCAAATAAAGCCTATCTGAAGGCTTGGGAATTCCATAAGGTGAGATGCATACGCTTTATCTGCAGAAAGCCAAAGGCATAGTATTAGTCCACCGCTACTATGTTTGAAGCCTTCCAGCATTTTCCTAATTTGATTTTATAGATTTTTGGAAGGCGGTGAGAAATGAGGATGAGTTGATCATATTGAAAGGGAATCGTGCTGCAGAAAACCAGCTATTTAGCACTTTCAATCAATACTGCTAGACGAAACATCCCTTCAGCTTCACACACATCTTGACTTTCAGTTATACAAGATATATTTATGAGTTTAAAAGGTCACTCTTTTTCCACTCTTAAAAGGAGGTGAAAACCACCTAGAAAACGTTAGAAGACTAGCAACTGAAACCATCACTGTTTTTGGCAATGTTTTGCTTCCTGGCCACAGGTATTGTGATACCAACACCAGTCAGGGGTTTTAGTGAACGTGGTTTGGACTTAGACCAACCACGCCGTTGAGGGGAGCTCACACGACGATAGGAGGAATTCAACGAATGTTTGACCTAAGCAGCTGCTGGATAGAGTTGCAGAACTCTATCACTGCAGTGTCCCTACTCGAAGTCTGTTTGGCAACTGATCATATTTCAGTAACTGGCCGTTTATTTATTTCTAGGATTTTATCTGCATAAACAGCTAAGTCATCTATAATAACACCCTGGAGAGTCACCAGCACATTCTGTACTGACTGTGGCAGTTTGGATAAGAAAAGTTCTCTGAAAAGTCCTTCATCAAACTGACGTTGGCCAATAACTTCTCTCATTGTTGTTAGCATGCTCACGGATCAACGTTACGAAATAATTCGTCCAGACGCTGTCTATCCGTGAGAAATTTTTCTCCTTAAGGGGGTTGCTTCGAGCAACTCGTACGAGTTACTTACCTCTGGGATCGACATCTCCACAGTTACGCATTTGCTGAATTCCCGCGGTACGGAGTGAACAACTGCAAGGAACTGTGAACGTTGATCGGTTATCCCATGCTGACAGAAATCAGACTCAGCTATCTGAAACCATGTTTCCTCATTATCTGGCCAAAATGGTAGGAGCTGAATGGTTTTGGCAGTTGGGCGAATACGAATAACCTTAGGAGAATGATCACTCATGACGAAATATATATAGTTTGAAAATAGTACAAGAACAAATACAAAATGGAACGAACTCACCAGATTTGTCTTTGTATTTACCAAAGAAACAGTTCGAGGTAGGGATCACCCATTTAGAAGCTGGAGGTATTGACGTTCACGGATAGTGCGAAGTATACTAACGCAACTAACTGGAAACCATGTAATTTAACCATAAATTAAATTCATGTAATCTAAACAATACTTATCCATGCCTGTACAACTGGTGTGTCCTACATAGGTAGGAACAAATATGTAACTTATTATATTATCATTACTAAATATGCTTACTAATCGTATATGTAATTTATAATATAGATGATGCCTGTAAACTGGCGTCCCTCATGTACAAAAATGAGAATATATTATTTTTATTATTATTATTAAGATCCAATACCCACAACTTCGATAGTATTCGTTCCGTGTAGACCAAAGGCAAAGCAAAAGACAGTAATTGATTGCTCGAATTACGACATATATTTCGGGACCAAATCGGAGTGCGACGTGATTGCTTAGCTAGGGATCGTACACGAACGTGACAAGACGGCGTGGATGCATGATCGGAAGTTTTCAGCTAAACAAGCTGACTTAAACAGTTAGGTTCAGCATCCAATGTTCAGTGATGAATGCTGTGGCCAATAATTTTGGGGACTTATTTACTGCTACACTGTGTTAAAATGCCAATCATATGATGATCGGTTCACAAAGCTCAATCTGTACGCCCCCAACTAACGTAAGGCGACAGTCAAGTATGGCATAAGAATTGGTGCACAGACCAAATCATCGATCACAAATTTTTCCTTCTGAGGCAAGCCAAACAAAATCGCTTAGTGGAAGGCAGCAAAGAAGCTGAGGTCTGATTTCTTTTCCCTTAGGGTTTTCAGTTTATGAAGATAACTGCCTTTGGACGTGACCACTGCTCCATCACTTGATGGCTTCAGCAGTGCTAGACAACTTTTTAAATCCTTAATCGAAGCACCTTAGCTCAATGAGACTGCATTTGAACTACAAATATCCCATCCATCTTATTTACTTCACCAGAAGCCATAAGGTTTACACATGGACGCAAAAACGATATTGAATTTGTGCCATAGTGTTTTATCTTTCTTGCGATCAAAATAAATTTTTACATCTCAGCGATTCATTTCAGTCCAGTGGGGCCTTACTTCCGAATACTTAAGCTGAAGAAAGGAGACCATTGGAACACTGTACTTAGGTTTGTGAACGTGTTTGATCGTGGACGATACTTGTATGAATTTTGACATACAGCCGGTGTAAAACATGGGAGGACTTTTGGCCTCGCCTAAAACTGACAAATATAATGAAACCGGCTGTGGAAATGGACTACGTTACGGTATATCGAGTATGCAAGGCTGGCGTCTTTCAATGGAAGATGCACACTGTGCTATAACTCAGCTTCCTGGAAACCTAAAAGACTGGTCATTTTTCGCTGTTTTCGATGGTCATGCAGGAGCTTTGGTATCTGAACTATGTGCGACGGAACTGCTGAAGGTATGTTAAGTAGTGATTCTGACAAATTCGTGTAATGTCTGCGTTCTTACTTAATAAGCATAAAACTAATTTTATATTTGGAGTTGAATTCCAGAAAACTATTGCAGTCAACGTATGTATTCCTTTCATCCCTTATGAAACTGACGCAGAGATTGGATGAATTGTAATTATATCCTAAGGCATACTTCGTAAAGCATGTTGGACTGAAGATAATAACGCACTACCTTTTTGTCTATTTTCCACTGACACTTTGACACTAATGCTTTTGTTTATGTGCTTGCAATTTGACTCATTTATTTTGACTAAAGCCCCTACTTATTTGGACAGTTATGTATCACTTTGGGAGGCGTTTTACGAAATTTCACTTTTCAACAATGCTAAATTGTTCATAGCCTCGACAGATACGTTATCTGTTGTTCTAGTTCGTTAGAACCCTCTAATATCCTAGTAGGTTCGCTTGTCTGGTACTCAACACTCCACCACTTATTTCTTGACTTTTTTAGATTTTTAAAGATTACCAGCTTCTTATTCGTTACATGTATAGCTTAATGATGCCTATACACGGTTAATTTCCGAAAACTAGATAAGTAGAATTCGGCATACGTTTTGTGGGATGGCGGTAATACAATCAGTTTACTTGTGTAAATTTTCTGCAGTAATTAATGAAACATAGTCTAAGGACATTCATAATTTCCATTTCCGAGTTTAGGGTTACTGAGTTTAAACCCAATCATAACCTGTATATATGCATTATAAAATGAGGCATTTCTTATGCTTAACTCGTCAGGCTTTTGGTTTCACAGTGTGAATATTGTCAGATTGCATTTTAGGCTTGAATAGTGTCATTAAATTTCACCGAATTACCGACATACCTGGTATATTCGTCATTGCTATTCTTGGCTCATCATAGGCTGTAAGTATTAAAATCCTGCATCCGTGAATAGACTCTAGGCAGTGGTTTAATTGGAATTTATACTAGTTCTCTGTTGCATAAATGTGGTTAATTGTGTTGAGAATTGATTTGGTCAGGTAAGTGTACAATGCACTATACACTAATGATTCTTTTCACTTTTTTATACGACCAAAAAGTGAACTTTGAATAAAAAATTAAAGAAATTATATGCCCTTGAAGAATCCACTAAAATCTTGAAATACTCTCCTTATTAGTTACAAGATGGAGATCAGAGACTACAATTCTTTGACCGCAGAGAATAGGACAAAGTGGAGACGTGCTGTGGTAGCCAAGAGAACAATAATAATTTGATAGTTTACGATGAGTATGGATAATCATTCCAGGCGAGCATTTAGTGTGACTACTCCTTGGACAAAGCACTAACCACAGTTTCTTTCAAGGCTTTCTTTTCTGAAATCACATTCTACTTATGTATGGTTAGGCCACGTGCTGCGCATGCCTAACCATCGTCTCCCCCGACGGGCATTACTAGCTGATATAGGTGCAGGCTGGAAAAGAGTAAGTGGTGGCATCAATCCATGAAATCCCTGACAGTTAAACTGAGTCAGGTAGGGAGATGCAAACTTCCGGGTTGGGGCCCTCGGGACTCTAAGAATCAATGGCTGGAGACACTAGGTGACATGGCTCAAAATCGTTGTCAATGGCGCAGATGTATTCAGTCTCTTTAACTTTCATATTCCTTTCTACCATTACTCATTCTGTTTCACTCTTATACTTATCTAAATTCTATTGATTCTCTTCTCTCATTTTCCTGTCTACCTTTGTGTGCTATTTGGAACGTGGCAACTCGAACTGCTGCACTTCGGTGCCAAGTTCTATGTTGAATCCAGCAGCAGCAGCAGCATCAGATATTTTTTACACAAAAGCATGATATAAATAGGTTAATTGGTTACTTTACTATAAGTTTCCATACAAATCACTGTCTTTAGCTTTTGTTCGCTCTCATGTGGTTCACCTTTGTTATTAGACTGAGGAGATATTTCGAAGACAGTGAAAATTTAAGCAGGTTGCAGGTTGAATTTTGTTCCTCTGGAACTGTTCTACTGGGATTAAACAACCATTAAAGGTATATTATCTGTGAAGGTCCCAGATATTGGTAAAACAACGTGAACAGTTTAGAATTTTTAGGCGGGATAATAGGTGGCACTTTAAGGTGATGACTGGGTATGTATAACATTCTCCGACTATCCAAAATGATCAAACTCCACTTCATCCATTGACCTATCTTCTTTACCTAACAGTAAACGCCCATTCTCAGTATTTCCTACTTTGTTTCATTTAACTTGAGCAACACTATAGAGACATCTGTAATCAAAAACCTCGAATATATTGTTTGTATTAGGCTGTCATACCAGTAGTAGAAAGAGGATGGAGTGAAAAGCTGTTCATGCCTTGCAAGTTGACTAATGCCTTTTGTATCCAATCCGATATTTCTTAAGCAGCCAATTCACCAGGGCTGATGTGCGTTCTCAAATAAATGAAATGATCGGCACACTCAAATGGGTTGCTCGGACCTCCTATCTTGACTGTTTCACTTGCCACAAATTTCAGTTTCCGTTTCTTTAATAGACCTAAACACTATGCACTATCTAGTGGTGACTTTTGTCATTTCTTTTGATTTCTCCATTCACTAGTGCCCACAGCCTTTGCGAAAACTTTCAGGTAGCAATCCCTTGTTGACAGATCCCATTGTAACCATTTTTCTCGTATCAGTCATTTTGATCCAATGACTGATCCAATGTCTTTGACACACATTTCGCTCCAGGTTACCAACTCTCTTCTCTGCTGTCTCCACAGATTGGTAGTTGACTTCTTCGGGATAAATGTGACTATGTCCAGCTAACTTGCATCTAAATCCAGACCTGGTGTTTACCTCAAAACTTCTTGTTTTCCGTGTCCGTTTAATCGCACATTTTTACGAAGTAATGCATAATCAAAGTCAACATACGTGTTCCAGAAAAAGCCTCAATCCCCCATTGATGTCTCATAGCAAACTGTTCTATCCGTGTCTATTCCTGACTTGATGTCAGTGATCGCTAAGTGAGGTAACACCTTTCCTTATGGTTTGAAGTTAGTAATAACCAGAAACAAGTGACAGTCTGAACAGAACCTTGAGAGGTGTTCACAGTTATTGCTTCGTTAGGTATATATTTTTTACTGTTGTTCCCTTGGGTTCCGAGTGGGACATAGGGCTTCAGCAACTCATCTCCACTTTCTATTTTCTGCCGTCTTCTTCAGCTGGATCGACGGTCAACCATAATCTCTCATCTCCTCCTAGCAGGATCTCCTTCATGTCACCCCAGGATGACCCACTCGTCGCTTCCCATTGGGATTCCACTCGAGTGCTTTCCCGATTCTGTCTGGCTTTGATATCTTCATTCGCGCCAACCTCCTGTAGTTAAAACGATGCTTCCTAGCCGAATAAGTGAATAAGGTAACCTCTGTCAAATCTCTCCCGTCGATGGTGATTGGTGCTGGCTGTTGTTGGTGTTGCTGCTGGTACTGGTTGGTTATCTTCATCGCCTCCATGTTCTCTATGTTCACCTGCAGTCTTGTCTTCACCGTCTTCTTCTTCAGCCAGTTCGTAGGTTTTCGTCTGCCTGCAAGTCTTCGAGTTCGTGTGACATTAGACATATATTATCCACCCGTGAAATCCAGATCTTCTAGAGTCTCCTTATCGGTGGTCCATCGTACTCCTGTCTCCTCGCTATCAAGCACAATCTGACGCATAATCCAGTCCACCACAGTTAGGAATATCATCGGTGATAATAGACAGGTAGCCTTGTCTTACTTCTGTATTCCCTTCGAACGCCTCTCTGAGTTTCACAATGTGGATCACCTGACACGTGACATAGTCATATAGCCAGCTGATAAAGACTTGGGCGCTGCACGTCGTAGTGTTGAAGTGGTTTCCAAATTACTTCTCGGTCAACGCTGTCTGTCGAAGACCTTTTGGAAGTCGATGAAGTAGAGGACTGACTGCCATTTTATGGTTTGTTCTGTGATGACGATGCGTAGAGTTGCAGTTTGATCAGCATATGATTTGCCTTTCATAAATCCAGCTTGTTCCGGTTCGCTTAGTTCTGTATCCAGTGCATCCTTTATTCTCTCCAGGATGATGCGACTTAGTATTTTACTTGGCGTGGACAAGAGCATTATTCCACACCATTTCTTGCACAGGCCTAAGTTGCCCTTCTTTGGCAGCTTGACAAAGTAGCCAACCTTTCTTCCAATCGGTAGGTACCTTTCCCTCTTTCTAAACCTTTTGCAGTAATGGAGTGAGCACATCTGCCGCAGTCTCCGGGTCCATTTTCAGTGCTTTGGAGGGAATTCCGTCTGATCCTGCTGCCTTCCCGACTGGATTTCAGTAGCTTGATCGCATTCAGGATTTCTGCTCTCGTTGGAGGATTAGTGTCCACTGGCAGGTATTTCTGTGCGTGCTGTTGGTGGTGGTTGCATTTCTGGGCGAGTTGCCGGCGGTGGTCGATTCGAGTCCTTTAAAGTGATCAGCCCATTGTTTTATTTGTTTCTGCTCCTGGGTAATCAGGTTCACTTGAGCATCTTTTATTGGTATCATCATCTGGGTTGATCTCTCCCCGAATAGAGACCTGGTTATCTGTTATAATGTTCTGAGGTCTCTTTTACCTGCAGCCTGCCTGTTCTGCTTAAGTTGCCAGCCAGTTTGTCGTAGAATTGTGTTTTGTCTTTCCTAGCGCTCTTCTTCACTTCTTTATTCAATGCAGTATACATTGAACTCAGCTTCTCCTTCTGTTGCCCATCTTTGCATTGAGTCGTCTTCTCTTTCACCACCCTCCTCTCCGCTATTCTATCAGCTTCCAAGTATCCGTTGACAGCCATTTCTTATCATGTCTCTTCTTTCTTCCTAGAACAGTTGTTTACGTTTCCTTGATTATCGCTTTCAGAGAGCTCCAATGTTCTTCCATACAGATTTCCTCAGTGATGCCACGTAGTGTGTCTGACTTTGCTCAAATATCTTTAGTGAAGGCATCTCTTGTAGTTTTGTCCTTCAGTTTCTGAATGTTGGACATGAATTACAGTGACCCACCTTCAGTTGTTCTGAAGGATTTCAGCTTCACCTTGAAGGTTCCTTGAAGTAGATGACGGTCTGAGCCCACATCTGCTCCCCTTCTCGACTTTGCGTCTGGCAGGCTGCATCTCCATTTCATTGAGATTGAGATGAAATCTGTCTGGTTTGTGGTGTGTCCGTCAGGCGAAATACATGTTGCTTTGTGTATATCTTTGTGCTTGTACACACTCCCTCCAATCACCAGATCATTGAAAGCGCAGAAATCTGCGCATAATTCTTCGTTCTCATTCATTTCACCCACAGCCTGTCGACCCATGATGAGTTCTCTTCCTGCATTTTCTGCTCCCAGTTTGGCATTCATAATGCCCATGAGGATCTTGATGTCACCGTTTGGGATGTTGTCCATTACTGTTTGTACTTGCCTGTAAAATTGTTCCTTCTTGTCTTGTTCAGCTGTGTTTGTAGTTGCATAGCATTGGATAATTGTTACCTTCCTTCCTTCCTTTTGAGTTGATGCTTGCTATCATGATCCTGGTTGAGGTGATTGGTTCCCACTTCATTAGAGCTTTGTTGCCACTGGCGACATCATTATAGCCACTCTTTCAGTGTGTTCGTGGTTGTCGTCTGGGTGGCCAGAACGGAGTAGATTACTGACTCTCCAGTTGACAGTTTTGACAATCTACATCCGTTCCATCTGCTCTCGCAGATACCCAGCACTTGTATGCCGTATCTTCGCATTTCATTGGATACTTGGGCAGCCTTCCCAGCCGGCCTCGTACATTATACAGATATTCCACGTCCCTATTCTTATTCTTCCTTTCATCGAGATAGAGAAGACACATCGGCTGACTGACTTCCCAAAGTTTGGCTTTCACCATCTCGCTGTGTCATTTTGCCTCTCCGATTCCAGCAAAGAATAATATTGTCATTTGAATTTTTGTATTTTTGACATTTTTTATGCGTTTAATTTTCTGTAGCGGTTTGACAGCTTTAGTGGTGTATGGTAGCTAGCCTCACTTCCATCCCTCCCTCTTTATCGGGCCTTGGGACTGGCTAGAAAACTAGAAAGCAAGTTAACTAGGCGAGGTTCTGCAAACATTACTGGTCCCCTATCCTACAACTGCCTCGTGAATTACCCATTACCTTCCAGGATCACAGCTGGGGAATATTACCTTTATGTCAATAGAAAATCCCAATAACTGTCTGTTCGGCGCCCACTTGAAACTAAAGTCACATGCTAATATGACTAAATGTGAGCATCTTGTTTAACCCAAACAGCTCCTCTCAAAGTCTACCTTTCTACTTCAAACAAACTATAATCTGTGGTGAGTATCTGGGGTGATTGTAAAAGACGTTTCGTTCAGACAGATCATTTCAGCCAAACAGCACACAAATCTCAACTGAGATCCAGTTGAACAGTAACTTTTCTGCTCTAGAGCTTACTATCCCTAAATCACAGAATCTCTTTATGTCCTAAAGGTAAATTTCACAGTTTTGCCCTTTGGTACCCATAAAATGGAAAGTTTTGCCTGACCACAGAGCCTAGCGAACCCCGGTCGAAGTCAAACTGCTTCGGGGTGATAAAACATATGGAACACCATTTTTATATAAACCTCAATGTGTGCTACTGACTGCCGTGTGATAAACAGGAAAGTACAATTTTTGGGGCCTACCTTTACCTACCTCTTCTTATTAGAATATGAAAACATATTTGACTTGGTAGATGTTGGAAAATAAAATCTTATTGCTAGCACATTCCTTTACCAAAATAGCACCATTTCACCCTCAGACCCCAAACTTTACTACAGGTAACATTATGATAATAATTCCCCGTAGTCTTACTACTATCTGACTAACTTTTCTGACGTGGTAAATTATAGGAACAGTCATCCCAGCTACTATAACATCGTGGTTCACTGCAATATATAACTTAGACCACCACATCAAGGCAACAGCTGCTGACCGCAATATTAAAAAACTATAATCCATATTACCTATAGTTCCTGGACTTTATTCAACAAACCTAATTTTAGTAGTGAAAATGATGCCAAAATCATCTTTTTGATATCATTGTTTTCCATTTTGTGTATACTTTGTTAGTGTATTGTGGATACTGAAGAGTTCAAGAAAATCAACCCTGACCTTGCACCTAGTTTGCAAGAAGTAGAACGCGGTATTCGAGACGGTTTCTTATCTTTGGATGATCGTCTTCGTCATCTCCCTCAACTTGCTAGTGGAGAAGATAGGTCAGGGTCTACTGCTGTTTGTGTACTCATTACACCGAAACATATTTTCTTTGCCAACTGTGGAGATTCTCGTGCAATACTAATTCGTAAAGGAAAAGTTGCTTTTGCTACTGTCGATCATAAACCAGTAAATCCTAATGAAAAACAACGTATACAAAACGCTGGTGGTTCAGTTATCATACAACGAGTAAATGGTTCTCTTGCTGTTTCTAGGTATGTCATTTTTAAAATTTTATTTTACTTTGATCTAATGACCTGTGCTAATCTCATTTGAACCAACTAAAAACAATGCATATTCGCGTAAAGTTCCATGTCATTATTTTACTTTGAACACACTCTACCGACTGCTGCTACCTTGATATGGTAGTCTGGCTTGTATACCACAATGACCCAACGAGCTACACTGTCTGTAACAAATGTTACTGCAGGTCTTACTATACCAGAAAGATCGTTTGGATAGCGGTTAAACTAAAAATGGATAAGTCGCTCACATGATGTTGGGCGTTTGCAAGTGAGGTTGTACTTCCCAGCAGTCTACACTGTAGAAGTTGATGTCTTCTTAGAATACATGAAAGAGGAGGAGCATTAGTGTTGGCTGACCACAGAATCCAGGAGACAGTTGCTTGAGGCTAGCCACATATGACTTGATTTTGGAATATTATCGTGTTCTTGTGTAAGCTTCTGTGAATTTTTATTGATAGGTAAATTAATTCACTGTTTCAGGTCCTCGTAAGTTGAAAACACAGTCTTCCAAACACCATGAACAGAAATCCAAATATGTTCAGCATACGACTCATTCCTGTCGGACGTAAGATGATGCAGCTTGACTGGTCTTCACGGACTCTCCTAGTTTAACGACAGAGAGTGAAATAAGGTGGTTGTGTTTTCTGAGGTTGTTCGTTTAATTACGAAGCTTCCATTGTCCTTCTGGACAACATTTTCAGCGTTTACTTAACATTGAATCACTGGTTTTTGACGAAATCTCAGTACGGATACGAAAGACTTGTTCGGTACTTTTACCAACTTGTGTCATCTTTCATCCAGGTGTCATTCCTAACTAGATATAATAGAGAAGATTTGTAGCTCAGGTGGATGATTTTGGTGTGGTTGTGTTCTCTGAGCTGGATGGTTTGGTTGCGAAGCTTTCATTGCTCTACTGAGCAACATCTTCAGCGCATACTTCGATGTGAAGTGAGCTTTTAGAATTCTCTATGAGTTTATTAGTCATCTCTTCTAGTAACCCTGAACGTGATTGGTTGTTTTTGTGTGACTTCTCACTTTCTAGTTCACTTGTTTTGGTGTTGACTGTTTCCTTGACCTGAAGTTTGACTTTGTTTTTGTGTGAATTTCTTCGTATGGATTGGTATATTTTGTCAATCTCTATGTGTCTATTGATTGCTGATTCATTTGAATACCAGGCCTCTAGGAATTCTCTGGCATTTTTGCAGTTCCCTTTGTCTAAGATTTGAACATTGTCCCAGTCGAATTGGTGCCCGTGGTTGTCTGCATGTAGTGATATGAGGGAGTGTATGTCGTGTCTTTTGACAGCTAGTTTGTGTTCGTGAATGCGAAGACGAAGAGGGCGTCCATTTTGACCAATGTAATGTTTGTCGCAGTCGTTGCAACTTATCTTGTAGATGACGTTAGTTTTGTCTTCTTTTGCCGTTGAGTCCTTTGTTTTACATAGAACTGAGTGTAGTGACTTTGTTGGTTTATGAGCGACATCGATTCCAAAAGGTTTGAATAGTCTTGCAGTGATTTCGGAGATGTCTTTTATATATGGTAGGACGACTTTCTTTGTGTTTTCGCTGGTGGCCTTTGATTTGGTTGGTTGAGCTGGGGGTGGATGCAGACAACCACGGGCACCAATTCGACTGGGACAATGTTCAAATCTTAGACAAAGGGAACTGCAAAAATGCCAGAGAATTCCTAGAGGCCTGGTATTCAAATGAATCAGCAATCAATAGACACATAGAGATTGACAAAATATACCAATCCATACGAAGAAATTCACACAAAAACAAAGTCAAACTTCAGGTCAAGGAAACAGTCAACACCAAAACAAGTGAACTAGAAAGTGAGAAGTCACACAAAAACAACCAATCACGTTCAAGGTTAGCAGAAGGGATGACTAACGACATTCAGACCAAAGAAGCAGCCAGCACCGAGACAAGCAAACTAGGGGGTGAAATGTCACACGAAAACAACCAATCACGTTCAGGGTTACTAGAAGAGATGACTAATAAACTCATAGAGAATTCTAAAAGCTCACTTCACATCGAAGTATGCGCTGAAGATGTTGCTCAGTAGAGCAATGAAAGCTTCGCAACCAAACCATCCAGCTCAGAGAACACAACCACACCAAAATCATTCCTAACTATTCGTCAAAGGGCGCATGCATTATACAACATTTCGCTTCATTGTATTTCATGGCTGTGAGGAGCAATCTCTGAAGCTAAAAGAAAGAGAAAAAAACCCACTGATATTTGGCCATGGGTTTCCGGCACTACAGACTCTACTCAAGTATATGTGTCGGTGGCACAGTGGTTAGAACTCTCGCCGACCATGCACATGGTCCAAGGTTCGATCCCCTGCCGACGCACACCTGATATCTATGGTCGGCCTGCAAAATTTGGGCTACCGATATCCATGCTGAAAATTCCATACTTGTACTGAAAATACGGTATGGCATCAAGCTGTAACCAAAAAAAAGTACCACTATTCCTGATTTAACCTCGTTACAGGAAATACTAATGTACCTCATTGTTTAAACATAAGTAGATCATTATGGAAATTATTTTTCAGTAGAATCTCGCTATGCGAAAACAATCTGGCTTGTTTTTCATTCATTCGGGTATACAAACCTCAAAATAATGAATATTGTTTATGTCATGTCCAACTTTTTATCAAACTATTTAGTCTGAACTTTGTTTGGTCAACTACAAACTCAAAAGCTATGAGGTGTTTTCTATGCCTGTTACTTCTCAGTCAGACTGTTTTAAAATGAATAACTTTTTATCAGAAATAAGCCAGTGGTCGTCGTCAAATGGTCTTAATCTTAATGCCTTCAAATGTCAGGTGGTTAATTTCACTTTTAGATGCAAACACGAATTACGAGAACTGGTTAGTTCACACGGTTCCGCCACTATCATAGATGGCACTGAAGTTGAAACTAAAATCGAATGTTAAATACCTTGGACTATGTATTTCCTCTGATCTTCCCACATCATGTTAGTTTCCAGAAAGATATTTCGTTTGACGTTCTACTTAAGGAAGTTAAGACGATTTGATATCATTCCGTCTCTACTGTTATCATTTGTTAATTCTTATATTCTGCCTATACTTCTTTACTGTTCCCCTTTAATCTTTCCTGGGCTAATTGAAAGAGACTTTTTTATACTGCTAAGGGCACTAAAAGCTGTCAGTAGGGCTAGTGGAGTGTGGCTAAACCAACTGGTTAATAGTATTGTAGACAGACACATGGACTCCTGCAAGAAGCCAGCAAATAGTATCTTGTGAGACACTGAGCATCCTCTCTATACACAACTCTCTACTTGCATCTCATCAGGTAGAACTAGAAGAAGACTGTATCCTCGAACGACTATGTACAAAATCTTTACAGCACCTTATTTAGCACACATTTTATGTGTTGAGAAAAGTGTAAGGAAAGAAATCACCAACCTATTACGGAGGTGTAAGTAATTAGCCCCTTGTTGTCATTGTTACGTTGTTGTTTAATATTTTCGATTAATTTATTCTTATAATTAATTTCTTATTGAACAATATTATCAATGTAAGTGCCCTGTTAATCGCGATAGATAGATAGACTGTATGATAAACAGCCAATCAATATTATGTGACCTTTTTTGTCGCGATTATTGGTCGATTTATTGTAACTCTCACCACGTGATGACCTTGAATGTTCTTTTTGTCTGTCACTTTACTTGTATATACATGTAATTAACTGACTGTTCATTTTGTCCGTACCTTCAATACTGTCCGGTACGTTTTTGTCCTTTTTTTGTAATGACAATGGATTTGTACATTTTTCTTGGTGTAACTGTATGATTTATTTTATGTTTTAGAAACAGATAAAGTTAAAGTCAAGTTATTCTGTTTTAACTATTGCTAAGCCCAGACTCTGTGTTGTCAGTATTGAGGGAGGACTAAATCTGTAGGATAAAAATAATCCTACAAAGTTTCGGACAGTATTGCAGACGAAAGTTTCGTACAGTATTGCAGACGAAAGTTTCGAACAGTATGGCAGACAAAAGTTATGAAACTATGCCGTCGTTAACTCCACAATTAAGAAAGAGTAATGAAGCTGATTTCCCTGAAAGCAATGAGGATAAATCACGCCAAATGATAGAATTGGAGCTAGCGAAATTGCGCATAGTCCAAAAAGAGAAAGAAATGGAATTAGAAAGATTACGGCAAGCTGGTCGCGAATGTTCTTGTCACAATAAATCGCCTTACAAACCTTCTACTTCTCATAAAGTCTCTGTATCTCCTAATGATGAGTCCGCCAGAACCATATCTAAGTTTCTGGACATGCTTAAAGCATATCAATATTTTAAGTGGAATGCCGATGAACTTGAGTGTTGGATCAATGAAAAACTGCAAACATATACAAATGAGGATTTTAAAGAACTCAGTAATCTTCAGCTGAAAAAACAGAAACATCAAGAGTTTGAGTTCGAAGTAACAGTTCATGCTGAAACACTCTCAGCTCTAGATTCTACGGGAGAAGAAATGATTGGTCAGGGACACTTCGCAACAGATATTATCAAAAACCGTCTTGATGAATTGCATGCCCTGTGGGAAAGGCTTATGGCTATTTTCAGAGAAAAATCCAGTGTTATTAACCTAAAGCTTAAATTTGTCCAGTTTTTACGCCAAGTCGACGAGATACTTTTCTGGATACGTGAAAACGAAACTTACGTAACATCAGAGGATTTAGGTCAAGACTTGGAAGATGTTGAGACACTTCAAAAAGGGTTTAATGAGTTTACAAAAGATCTCGAGAATCAAGAAAGTCGTGCAGAAGACATCTATCGGAAGGCAGATGAACTTCTAAAAGAGAAATTTCCTGAGGATGCCCTAGTGATAGAAAAGTCTAGAGAGGTCCGCAAGGCTCTAGAACGTCTGAAGGGTCTGACTAGAAAACGACAAGAAAAGCGCCTGGAAGCCTATGAGATACAGTGCTTCTTTAGAGACATAGATAAAGCTATATCGTGGGTGAATGAAAAGTCCATTCCTTTATCCATTGAGGACTGTGGTCGTGATCTTGCCTCAGTCCAAGCCTTACAAATGAAGCACGAAGCATTAGAAAGGGATTTGACTGCCCCAGATGAAAAGATTGTTCAACTTGGAGATGATGCTAAGGCGCTTGCACAGAAGCATCCTGATTCGCAAGACACTATACAAGGCAAGTATGACGAATTAATTACTGCATGGGATAAGCTGAAAAGTCAGGCTGTAGGTAGGAGAGGTAAACTGGAAGAGTCATTCAAGATGCATCGCTTTTCGGCTGACTGGAGAGACTTGAGTATCTGGATGAATGACATGAAGACGTTAATATCGGCGGATGATTTGGCAAAGGATGTAGTTGGTGCTGAAGCCCAAGTAGAGCGACATAAGGAATACACCGCTGAGATAAATTCTCAAGCTGAAAGTTTCGATACATGCATGCAAGAAGGTCAGGCATTACTAAGTGTTGGCCATCCCTGTAATGGAGACATAGCTGCTAAACTTTCCACCCTTGAAAGAGAGAGAGCCTCCTTGATGCAGTTGTGTGAGGAAAGACGTGAACAGCTAGAACAGTGTATGAGCCTTCAGTATTTTTACCGCGACGCTGAACAGTCGGAATCTTGGATTGGTAAGCAAGAGGCCCTCTTAGAAATAAATGATGTGGGAGACTCACTCGATTCTGTGGAAGCACTTATAGGGAAACATGAAGACTTCGAAAGGTCACTTTTAGCACAAGAAGAAAAGATGCGACAACTTGATGAATTCGCTGCAAACTTAGTCGAGTCAAACCACTATGCGGCTGCACAGGTTCATGAGATTCAGGAAGGTCTTCAAAGCAGACGAAATGCATTAAAAGAGAAAGCTCAGAACCGCCGTCAGCATCTTCAAGATTCCCACCGTTACCAAATGTTCGATAGAGATGCAGATGAAATGCAGTCATGGATATCAGGAAAACTTAAATATGCACTTGATGAAAGTTACAAAGACTCCACGAATTTGCAAACAAAGATGCAGAAGCATCAGAATTTCGAGGCAGAAATACAAGCGAACCAATCCCGCGTTGAAGATATTAAAAAGACAGGTCAGGATTTGTTAAATGCAAACCACTACAACTCGCCAGAAATAAAAGTAAAGATTGAACAGTTGGATGAAACTTGGTCTCATCTCGTAAATGCCATGGGAGACAAGAAGAAAAATTTAGATCAAGCAAGTAGGCAACAACAGTTCGCTCGTAACGTAGATGTCAAGTTATGGTTGAATTATGTTGAAGCTCAGATAGCCTCAGAGGATGTCGGTCGTGATCTAAACGGTGTGATGAACGTACAAAAGCGGCACAACTTGCTTGAATCTGATGTAGCTACTCATCGTGAACGTATAGATACATTCAAAGTCCAGGCTGACACGCTTGCTGCAGAAAGTCATTTCGACGCTCCTATTATCCAAGAAGAACAAAGACAGTTAGCCCAACGTTACCATGACCTGCAAATCCCTCTAAGTCAACGTCGTGAGAAGTTAAGAGATGCCCTTCCCTCGGACACATCTTTGCAGCTTGAATATGGTGACTATAGTGAGCTGATGAAGTTACTAGTCGATTGCTATATAGATTTCAAAGCACATTCGCTTAACCAAATCGAATCAGAAATGTGGCATCAGTATGCTGAAAGCTTCACTACTGGCTCAGTAGCCACTCACAAAGATGCCTTCAGGTTATGTGTTAAAGATAAGAATCCTGTTGTTGAAAAGTATATTGGGTTTATAGAGTCATACCGTGATCCCTTTGCTGTTCGTGCAAGGTTTGAGTCATTTGTCGCTGTTGTAAATAGATCAGTGTCTAAAAAATTCCAACGACTTGTAAATAATGCTGAAAGGTTGTTAACAAGTTTACCGTGGACTTCTACGCTTGAAAAAGTTAATTTCTTACAGCCAGACCTTACTAGTATGGATGCAGAGACGTGTGCAACTGCTGGAATTCCTGTTAGAACTAATATTCCTAACTATTATGATGTACGAGAAGTTGATGGATTTAAAAATGTTTCTTTGGATAATGTACTTAGTGTTCGTCTCGAGGATCCTAAACCAGAATTTCTACGTAATGAAGACAAACAAATGTACGTGGAACATGCTGAAAGTTCCTTTGAAGTACAAGTTGGACTTCATGAACTGATGGGATATGGTTCAGGTAAACTGTTTTGGCGTGATTGTTATGGAAAACGAAATTTCCACACGAAAACTACTGAATATGTCATAAATGGAGGTCCTATAAAAGGTTGGTGTGAACCAGGAGAAACGTATGACAGCAAGTTTCCAAACCTTCCATCTGCAATAGATAAGTGTCGAGCTGAGTGCTTTGGGATTTATTTATCTGATTCACCTCTTGTTCTGGAGCAGTTCGGTCAGAATACCAACTGTGCTCAAGGCAATGTCTCAGATGTAGTCTATATTAATTGGTTGTCAATGTCTCCTTCAGCTGTAACTTCCATGGAGATTTATTCTGCAGGAGAAAATGCTGATGACATTGGATCATGGTGTCAAGCACATTATTGTGCTCGTTATGCGATTCTGCAAGTTTTGATTGAAGCTGACGATTCTATGGGACGTACACATAAAGTAGTCGGTGAGGACGATGCATTTGATTTGTGTATTTCCTTAGTTCCAAAAAGGCCTTTAACTGCGGCTCGTTCAGCAATTGGTGAATTCTTAAGAAAATTACAATATTACAAAGGTAAAGCGAATGCTATGTATGAATATGCTTTCTCCCAACACTATAGTCAACTACTTTCAAAATATTTGACTGATTTGTTCTGGCATAAATGGCTACGTGGATATCTTCTGATGCTGCAAACAAGATCTAAGTGGTTGGATATAAAGCACAACCTACAACCTGATGATCTCGTCTTAGTTAACAGTGCTGACACACAGAGAGGTCTCTGGCGAAAGGCTATAGTTAAGCAGATGTACTATGACCAAGATGGCCACGTCAGGACACTGTGTTTGAAAACTTCAGCTCAAGAAGTGGAACAAGATATAAGAAGCGTACGAAAGGTCAACGTGGTGATCGTTCGCGGGGAGTGTTAATCGCGATAGATAGATAGACTGTATGATAAACAGCCAATCAATATTATGTGACCTTTTTTGTCGCGATTATTGGTCGATTTATTGTAACTCTCACCACGTGATGACCTTGAATGTTCTTTTTGTCTGTCACTTTACTTGTATATACATGTAATTAACTGACTGTTCATTTTGTCCGTACCTTCAATACTGTCCGGTACGTTTTTGTCCTTTTTTTGTAATGACAATGGATTTGTACATTTTTCTTGGTGTAACTGTATGATTTATTTTATGTTTTAGAAACAGATAAAGTTAAAGTCAAGTTATTCTGTTTTAACTATTGCTAAGCCCAGACTCTGTGTTGTCAGTATTGAGGGAGGACTAAATCTGTAGGATAAAAATAATCCTACATGCCCTATTTTAATTATTATCCCTGTGATGAGAAAATTAGATGCAATCCTGTACTACATGCTGAAAATCCCATATTTGTACCATAAGTACTGTTTGGAATAAAACTATTATTATTATTATTATTATTATTATTATTATTATTATTATTATTACACGTTTACCCTTCTGTCTAAGTACTTAGCTCTCCTGTGGACTACTGTTTTTCACGATAAAATATACTGCAAAGTAAGTCATAGGGATAAAACATCAAAAGTATTTGGAATTACTCCTAGTAGGTGACTTTAGAGAAATTCATTGATTGTATCACTCTTGAATTTCAAATTGTTTGTTGCTTAACATTTTCCACTCAAATTTTTTAAGCTACATTTATCATTTGTGTAATCTCTTCTTTTTTTTGTGTGTCTGACTTCTACAGATCACTAGGTGATTATGCTTTTAAAGCAGCCAAAGATCTTGGGCCTACAGAACAATTGATCTCTCCAGAGCCTGAAATTACTGTAGTTGATCGTGATAAAGACTTAGATGAGATTATTGTCTTAGCATGTGATGGTATTTGGGATGTGTTAACCAATGAAGAACTCTGTTCACTATTACAAAATCGTATGCGATGTGTTGAAGACTTGTCAATGATATGCAATGAAACTATAGATATGTGTTTGTATAAAGTGAGTAATACATTTTGTTGCACTCTAGTTATTATGTCATCACTATTTGAATAATTTGGTACATACCTATTTTCTTTTGCTGCAGTTGTTAGATTTTTGTCACAAACCAACGTCATTTAGAGAGATCATTGAAAACCAGACGGTACTAGACGGCTACTTTATCCTGTTTTTGGACTCCTCGCCAATGTACACCCATAAGTCAGCCATGGATCGAACCCGAGACCTTCAAGTTATGAGACATAAGCTGGTTGACCATTCAGCTACTTTGGCTGGAATTCAGTGACTCCTGAATTCTAACTTTGTCAACTCGTGGTATAGCACTGCCCTCACCCAATGCCTTCGATAAGAATCCACTGGTCACAGCTTCCCATCTCAGCTTGAGGAAATCCATCCAGTAGCCACCAGTAGTGGGCTGGTGTAACATGTTTTTGTTTCCATTTCTTTGCGTTCCTGTGCGGGACATGAGAGTTCAAGCTTTGAAGTTTCAGTAGAGGGTTAGTGTGGTTTATACAAAGTGTCATCGCTAGCCTCTCACAACTTTCCCTCTTTTTCGTGTTTGCTATCAGCTAGGCAATGTTTAGGAGTACACCGGCTGGGAGTCGAACCCGGACTACACGCGTGGTTGGTGGTCGGTGAGCATTCTACCAATGGACTACAGACTCATAATGCTGCGTAACATGTGTGTTCATTTAATAAGGTGTAACACAGCCTATTTGTTTATTGTTGTGAAATTGACAAGAAAATTTAGACAACCTGTAGTTCCCATGTGACAAACAGATGAAGAGGTGGTCATTAGATATCTTCTTCGTGTATAAGGTTATCCCTTCTTTGAAAATAGCTCGAATAACCTCTATAAATTTATGTGAATTATCTCTGTGTCTGTCTTCACTCCATTACTATAGTTGTCTATCGTGTTTAGTTAATAAGTAGATGTCGCACACAAACCAACAAAATCACTTCACTCATCTATGTGTCAACCAAAAGAGACTCAACAGTGAAAGAAGATAAAACCAACATCACCTAAAAAATAAGTTGTAACGACTGCGAAAAACACTACATTGGCCAAAGTGGGACGTCCTCTTCGTCTTCGTATCCATGAACATAAACTAACCATCAAAAGACATGACATCCACTCCCTCATATCACTCGCTGCATACAGACAACCACGGACATCAATTCGACTGGGACAACGTTCAAATATTAGACAGAGGAAACACCAAGAATACCAGAGAATTTTTAGAAGCCTGGTATTCCAGTGAATCGTCAATTAAGAAACACGTTGACATAGACGAAATCTACCAATCGATAAGAAGGAAATCTCACACACAAAGGGTCGAACTTCAAGTCAAGGAAACAATCAGTACCAACACAAGTAGCCTAGAGGGTGTGAAAACACACGAAAACAATCAATCACGTTCAAGGTGGTCACCAGGAGAGATGACTTATAAACTCATGGAGAAATCTAAAAGCTCACTTCAACAAATTGAAGTATGCGCTGAAGATGTTGCCTAGTAGGGCAATGAAAACTTCGCAAATAAACCATCCAGCTCAGAGAACACAACTACATCAAAATAATTCTACTCTTCCAAATATGATTGAAGTATTTATAAATATCTTCTTCCAAGTTACTTTATTATAATTGCCTTTGCAGTAAACTACTGTGTATCCATTAAATCCAGTGTCTGGAAGTCTTCTCCATACATCATCATCATCATCCTCGCACTATACTCTTCTTATCATACCACTAATCTCCTACTATTATAAGGTTGAAGGTCAAGTGACTAAGTCGCACTTTTTGGCCAATATTCCGTTCTTATCCTACAATGAAGGCAGATTAGGGGAAGAGTAATGGAATTTCTCATATCCTACTGGTTATGCATTGACTTTTAATCATTGATTTTTTTTTGGTGTAGTATAGTGCTTAACGTTTGTTATCAGTCGTAATCATACTTAGGATCATTTATTTGTGGATACTACTGCCTAAGAAATCCACCATAGCTAAGTAGACAGCAGAATATCTCGAGGCCCACTGTAAGTTGTACTGTAACGACAGAAGACAAGGGCCCGGCAACAGATCGTTTACTGAGAAAATCAACAGATATTTATAGATTTTTATGTACATTATTATTCGTTATTATTAGCAGAGAAACAGTGTCTTCTGACTGGTCTTTTTCTCACTGGAAGCTATTCTGTCATCTCTTGTGGCCGTTTCTTTGAAGGTCAGACCATATATCTGCTAATCGTATCCGCCCACGCAAAGTATTTGTTCTTGTTTTTCTCATGACCAAGATTTGGGAAGTAAACATTGACGTAAATTGCTGTCTACCAATTTTGACTAGCAGACAGCTCTCACCACAGTAGCACTTTCAGTTAATAGCACTTGTTGAAGTCAATCCCCGACAGAGACTCTCTGGAGTTCTAATCTATGAGACACACACTTATTGTTTAAAGACTAATGATACTTACTACACAGTTGTTCTGACTGAATTAAGTGAGGGAAACAGGATTCGAACTTGAGACTGACACTGACACCGCGTCTTCATATGTCTTTAGATATTGCTAATTCAATCTCAGTCTGAGTGATGCTGCAGTAGTCTAATAATAATGAGTAACTTTTTCACATAAACTTGTAGACTTACAGGTGAAAGCCAACTATTTGATACAAGAAGCAACCAAATAAAGAACTTTAAGTAAAGATAGAGAACACAGAAGTGATGAAGACAACCAACCAACAAAGCACAAGCAAACAAGCACAAATCACTATCACCAAGAAAAATTTGAATGAGATCACTTTTTTCACTTATCAAGAAAGCATCGCCCCAACTACAGGTGGAAGCATGGATGACGATGTCAAAATGAGAATCGCAAAGGCATCAGTTTTCAAATCCGCTTCATTCAGAATAAAGACCAAGATTCGAATTTTCAACATCGATGTTCAGTCAATTCTTCTATGAGTCATAAAACGCATTTCCAATAGACTTCAGACTTTTATCAACAGCTGCCTTCTTCACTGGCTCCATATTGAAGATCAGATGGCTGACTGGAAAGAATTAAGAACAAGGAACTTTGGGAACGAACCGATCAAGAACCTATTGCTCACCGAATATCCCGGAGAAAGTGGAGATGGATTGGATATACGCTGAGGAAACCGTTGGGTGAAATCGCGCGCCAGACCCTCTAATGGAGTCTAAGTGGGAGAAGACAAGTTGGTTGTAATTTCTAGGGTGACATACAGGAGATCATTTTAGGAGGATATGGGAGTGTATGAGCAGTCGTAGAGCCAGCTGAAGAAGACTGCAGAAAACTGGATGAGATGGAGATGTACTGTTTGAAACCCTGTGTTCCAATTCGAACTTTAAGGAATAATAATAATAGATTTCGCTAAATTATCTTTTCACCAGATGAGGAAATATTACTCGATTGAGGTAGATAGAGCTGTTTAGGCAGTTACACACTTATCCACATTATTATTAGTATTCAGTTCACTTATTATCTGTTCTTGAAGATATACTCTTGGTCTGCATATACAGACAATTCAGTTTTATCACACATTGGATGGTATTTTTTTCCTTCACGTTCCCCAGTGGAACATAGGGCTTCAAGCTAGCGGCTTGAAGTTTCTGTAGCAGTGTTTATTTTTACAGCATGGGGTTGCTGGCCTCATGCCCAACCTTTCCTCTTTACCAGCATTATTTCTGGCTTAGCGAGGTAAAGGAGTGCGTCTGTGGCCGGGGATCGAACCCCGGACCATGTTCATGATCGGCGAGCGTCCAATTGGATAGTATGCTCATATTAAAATGTTATAAGAGGTAGAGTTGAAGTGGATGAATTACAAAATTATTAAAGATTGTTTTATAAGTGAATTGATATCAAAAATATTTCTTTTTTTAATGTCAAGTGTTGTCTAAAAATTTTAAAAATTAGGCGTACGATTGCGATAAGAATAAAGATGTGAAGTAGAATGAATTCAAGTGGTAAAATAAAATAAAATAAAAACTAGAAAGAACATTACTATGACCAAGTTAAAGAAAAGGGTTTGACAAAACGTTTTTGAACACATAATTTAGGTTTCTGTTCATGTATAGCTCTAAAGCTTCGGCTATACATAAGTGACGAAAACGTAAACTTTTGAAGCGATTCGATTTTGTCATGTAGATAACCTTGATGGATGAATCAACGTAGGACTGAATGACGAGACTCTAACAGGTGATCACAAATAGACGACTTCGCAGTTCTACGTTCGCCTTTCATTAACCAGACTGGATAGTGTTCAGTTACACGTTTTCGGGGAGTATGCTTACAACGTCCAATATAATCAGCTCCACAGGAGCAGGTAAAAGAGTAAATGCACATAGATGTGGACATGATAAGCGGTAATCTATCCTTGACGCATTGTCTAATCATATTTCGGCTGGTAAAAAACTAGTTGCAAGTCAGCTGCAGAAAAAGTGCGTTTAATACATTTAGATAAACGATTTTTAATCAATTCAGAAATGATGTCACCTTCGAACGTAAGACTCATAAACAGTTTTTTCTTTGGCACTGTGATTTGTCTAAAGATATTTTTGATATCAATTCACTTATAAAACAATCTTTAATAATTTTGTAATTCATCCACTTCAACTCTACCTACCCCTTATAACATTTTAATTATCGTTATTCTTATCACTTACATATGTATGCTCATAGGTTTATACATTGGTATAACCATCCTCTTTTTGCAGTGAACGGTTTACATATTCGTACATTTTGAGGCATAAAAGTTATTTCACTGTATTCGGCATATGATTCTTATTCCTTATAACAACTACCCATTGAATATAAAATTAAGTATTCTCAGTCTATGATGTTTACATTTCTTTATTTTTCTCTTTAGGGTAGTTCTGATAACATGAGTATGGTCCTAGTTGCATTCGATCCTGCTCCACGAGTAGATCCTACTTCTAAAGCTGAAGATGAAAATTTAGAATCTGTTTTAGTACAGCGAACAAAAGGTGAGATAATATCTACTTGTCGTTGTTGTTATTGTTGTTGTTATTTTATTATTATGTTATGTTATGTTTGATGATTATGTCTGTCTGTTTTCGACATAGAACTTTGCACCGATGTGCGGCAGTTCAAGTCGCCACACTCCATGTAGCACACAAAGTAAGAGAAGAAAGTAGGAGAAATGCATATTAGAGACAGCAAACAGAGGTGTGAGACAAAGGAATAGTAATAACGAAGAACAAAACAGTTTCATTGGAAATCATAAGTCACAAGAAGTGGATGCATCTGCGCCACTGAGAACGATTTTGAGCCATGTCACCAATTGTTTCCAACCATTGGTTTCTACCGTCCCGAGGACCCCAACCAGGAAGTCTACACCTTCCTACGTGGCTTAGACTAACTGTTGTGGATTTCATTGACTGGTGCCATGTTTTCGTTTGACTGCCGCTAGCTCTTTTCCAGCATGGCCCTATATCAGCTAACATTGCCCATTGTCGAGGAAGGCGATGACTAGGCATACTTAGCACATGTCCTAACCATCTCAGTCGATGTAATTTCACAGCCTCGTCAACTGATTTCCCCACCTTACCTAGCACTCGACGCCTAACCTCAATATTGCTCACCGTATTATACCACTTCACGCGGGAGATAGAACGCAGACACCTATGATCGAAGACAAGCTAATCTTTGATGATTATGTTATAGTGTGTAATTTCTCTTCTCTTCTCTTCTATTTAATTAACTGGATTATGTGAAAGGATTACTTCTGATTTCAAGTTTGATGATGGATTAATATCAGTTAGAGAGAAGCAGGGAGTATTGAACAGCTGTTTCATCCCCTTTGTTTGTAACTCTTCTACAGTCCTAGCCCATGACCGTATCGACAGGCGATCGAACTCCAGGGTAGTTTAGGCTACAAAAGGAGCTCACTAACTGACCATTCAGCCGCTGAAACAGAATCGAAAGGCCAATGACTTATAATTTCTGTCAATTTGTGATATTATACAACGCAACCGCCAGTCAACGTTATCGGCGAGTTTATGTCCTGACTGACACCTGACATGGTGAACTCTACTGGTTAAGACCCCTCACTAGAACTCCTGTAGGCAGAATAATTTTCAATTGTTTGGCTTGCAGGGATTTCATTGGCTTCAGTTAGCTCGTGATCTAACCTGAAATCAATTGAAATGCCTGCAAAGCAACATTTAAAATGGGACTATTCGTCAATTGACAGAAGACAGAATTGATGGACCACAGGATTCTGTCCGAGTGATTGAATCTTCAGCAATCCTAAGGTTCTGGGTTCAATATTCGTTTAGGTTATGAGTGCGTACTGTTGATAAGTCCCAAAGAAGGAGGATAAAACAGCTATGCAATACTTCGTTTTTATTTTCAGTGGTTCTCTAACTGCTAAAGTCAGTTTGTGATGAAATGTGAAACCGATCAATTGCCTAATAAACTAACACTTATTTATTTATTTATATTTATTTTTAATTCAATTTCGATTTTCCCGCTGATTGATTGGGTCGCAGTATGTGAATTAAAAATAGGTAATAATTAATGCCTGTTGCACAAAATAGGTGACACTGGCGGCAACCTAGTTAGTCTAGTGGATAATGCTATGGTGTTTGAAACCATGAGTACTGCTGGGTTTGAGTCTCGGTGGGAACATCATCATTCAGACTGACTGAGGAATACAGGTATATCCACTAGCTGATGAGTCCCAAACAGGACGAAATGCACATCCTGGATCCCGCTGTTAATCATTATTCCCCAAATGAACACAGCTGCATGCTACAGTACTAACTATACTAATTTGATTTAAATTATTTCAAAAACTTGAAATCATCCTTTAGTTTAAAATAAATATAATTAAATAAATAGACATTGTATGCCATTGAATTTTTGTGTATGATTAGAAATTGAAAGCATTTATTTCCCTGTACGAATTTTAAAACGAGCAACACTTATTAGTAAGAGAGGATTTTGATGAATTCATTAAATTTTGGTAGAACTCTTAGTGAAGTGAGAAAATTTGGAGTGAATTGGGTGAGCGTGTCGACCACTTCACGTGTTTGAGAAGTTGCATCAGCCCCGACAGGCTGCTTGCTCACGAAATCTGGACCTGAATACAAAAAGACCGTGTGGTATTTGCCAAATAACGTCATCTCTGACGTAGACGTGATATCCAGCCACTGATCAAAGGACGTGTGTACCGCTCAACACTTCGCTCCGTGGCTGTGAGACATGGCCAATGAAAGTAGACGATATGAAAAGGCTAGTTGTCTGCAATCGTAGATGTCTGTGTTGGGTGAGTAGTATTCAAATTAGGTGTCGAGTGTAAGATAAGAAATGTAAGTCAATCGATGAAGTTGTGAAGCTATTGCGATTAAGACGGCTAGGACACGCGTTACGCATGCCGAGCCATCACCCGCCTTGACGGGCAATGTAAGTCTACATGGGATTAGGTTAAAGAAGAGTTGAAATTGATCAAACCAAAACCTGGTCTTATCAGTCCATGAAATCTTTAACAGTTAGTTTGAGTCACGTAGGAAGGTATCGGTTGTCTGGTTGAGGTCGTTGAGATGCTAAGAACTAATGGCTGGAGACAGTTGGTGTGGAGGCATTCATTCTTTATGATCTTCCATATCTATTAAACCCTGTTGTATTTCCGTGTTACTATTCTTTCTCCCTCGCATTTCTGCTTATTATGGTCTTTTTGAGTCATTTTTCCCTCTTTTTTCTGCATTTGTGTGTTTCATGGAGTGTGGCAAGTTGAACTGGTTTACTTCTGTGCGAAGTTATATGTTCAAACCAGTCAGTCAGGTAGAAGTCTTCATCTGCATACTCTACATACAGTCATATATAAATATATGCATCACTGTATATTTCTAATTATCAAATGGCGTTAGAAAAAATAATAAAGAGAAGTTGTAATTTAACCAAATTACTGGTCGGGCATCACATTATTTTCTTTCTTTATGAGGTATTTCATGAAGTTTAACAGAAAACTATGTCTAAAAAGAGTGTGTTAGTTTACAAGGATTCGATCACGAGCTAACATCAGTTATATAACCACTGGGAGACTGAGGAGTACTGGGTAGATGTTTCGCCCTGCCTTGGGACTCTTCATCGGTGTGCACTCGCCGTTTATCGAACCCACAACAGGACGTTCCGGTTACAAAATAATCTCGTTGACCATTCAGCTACTGGGATGGAAATTAGTGGCCTATGAATCTTAATTTCTGCCAGTTCGCTATATATATATATATATATATATATATATATATATATATATAAACCTGCAAAGTGACACCTGAAAAATAAATAAAGTGGTTTTACGATGAGTGGATGAATCGTCATCATGACTTCGAAATTCTTTGTTGTAGTCACGCAGTCATAGCGACTACCAAATAGGCCTTCTTCACCAAATTCACTCAGCGAACAGTGTTCTTACCTAATCAATGTGTGTATCTGACATTCGCCCATCAATTCGTAAAAGAGAGGAGTGAAAACTCTGATCATAAACTAATTGGGCATATGTACATCGAGACACGAAAGGAACAAGAGCTACCGATAACAATGGGAGAATGCAGCTCCTGACGTTGCTTTACGGAGTGATGACTTCTTAAGACAAGAAGATACGACAGTGTCATACACTTCGTATTATACCAATTTTACTATCAAATAATAATAACAACAACATAGGAATGACATCAGATCTCTATCACTTTATATCTCGAATTCTTAGAGCACAGGAGTGACTAAATGGTAATGTGGCGACTCTAAGATCTTAACTCGACCAGCCTACACAATTGCGCTCACATACTATTCAAGGGTTCATAACTTCATTCTCAGTGCACTTTTAATTAATATCTGTTCGCGATGAAATTCGCTTTGGAAGTTAACTGTTGCTTAATCTCCTAAATTAACTAAGGTAATAGGTTCGGATATGGTTTGTATCGGCATAGACTAACATTAGGTCATTGGTTCAAGGACTTGATTTGCAGTCAGTGGAGAGAGAGAGAAACTGTTGTCCAGCTAAGTAGAGCTGCACTTCGAAATGCATAATTCTTTAATTGATTGTTAGGTAACACATACTCCCTTCGAATACATAAACTGTGGAAATGTGACTCATTGACTGAAGCAGTCAATTTTGAGTCATTGGGTCCTGGGTTCGAGTCCCGGCCCACCTACTTCAGTCTGGGCAGCTGGTTAGTACCCTCAGACTACAAAATAAACGTGGCTCACAGCTCAGTGACAACTAACTAACTAAATAACTAACACATAAACTGCCATCCAGTTAGAACACTATAAAGACTGGTGGCGTGCATTACTGGTTTACTGGTAGGAATATTCGCCAGTCACATGAAAAGTTCTGATTCAACTCCTGACCAACAGACTTTCTTAAACCCCTCCTAGCCTATAGTAAGCTGGAAATGGTGGAACAAAGTTTAAGGGCGAAGCTTAAGAACTCCACGTCGGGAAAACAACACTACCACCACCGTTACTGAAAGTTCCAAGCTGAAATTTGAAGCTCTATGTTCCATTGAAGACGCGAATGAATGAATACAAAAAATGACTGGTGGCAGTTCTTAAAAAGAGGTGTTCAGTTCTAGTTTTCTGTTTCGGTCGTAGACAGAATTTGTTGTTAAGTATACAAACTTAGTGCTTCATAGTGTTACATTACACGGTCTTATATATATATATATATATATATATATATACAAATGATGCAACAATACACTTACATGCCTTACATATTTCTTTCTTCATTATCCATTTCTTCTTAGTTTTAACATCTTTTGGATATTCCAGTTAGTATGAAAGAAATGTGAATATAACCATCAAAGGATAATTTAATATGTACGAGTTTAACTATTTAAATAACAAAACAAAACCATTACCAACTAACTTGTAATTTGAGTTTAACCCCGTTCTTTAATTTTTGCTTTTCACACACACTACACCGATAGCTAACTGTTCAAGTGTCCTCTATATGTACATATAAATACCCACTGAATGTGTGTGTGTGTATGTGTTAACAGTAGTGTGCACTTACCTGTCTTGATTTTTTTTTCGTGCTAAAGAAATAGAGTTCAGTTGAGTTGAGTAGAGTAAACTTCAGTAGTAGGATATGCACCAATCACGCCACACGTGGTTCCGAGTTTGATTCCCCTCCGCCCTCCCCGCCCTCAGCCGATGCACTCCTTAATCTCGCTTAACCGGTGGTGTAGTAAAGCCCGGTAAAGAGGGGGGAGGTTGGGTGTGTGTGTGTGTGCCTTGGGCTAGCAACCTCACTCTGTAAAATCGACAACCACCACTGCTGCTGAAACTTCAAAACTTGAAGGTCTATGTTTCACTCGGAAAACAAAGAAATTAAATACTAATAGAGTTCACATGGAATGACTTTTCTGTATGTAGAGCGGTAAAGACTTGAAAAGTGGCATACATAGATTTAATTCTTCTATTAACTTTGATATTCTCTGCCTTACTTGTCTGGTAATTTATATAATAATAATAATATATTTATTCCTGTCCATACAGGAACACACCAATTGTACAGGCATGGATAGGTATTATTTAAATTACGTAAATTTGGTTTATGATGAATTTACATGGTTGCTTAATTGAATTTAGATTTTCCCGTTGATTGATTAGACCGAAGGGTTCAGTAATTCCATATTAGTTTGTTTATTAGATGTATCACACAGTGATGAAACAGTATTATTATTTACTGGATGACGAAGTTTCGAACAAAATTTATTGTTCATAATCATGCCATCAATTATAATCACACAACTCTGAAACTTGAGTTTTATAGTTTTCTTTGTTCTCTCCTGTTTGTCGTCGTAGGGGTAGTAGAATTTTCCAGATATCTGGGTGGACAGGTGTTGAATCATTCCTATTACACGTGTTTGCAGTTGATTCGATAAACAAAGCTTCTGTTATCAATCTCTCCCTCCACCCTGTGACATTAGATTTTAAAACTGTCATCCTATTGTATGGTTGTATGTAATTGCATGTAGTGAATGGTATAGCTGAACTATTCTCTAGATTTCTTATCTTATTCGGATCAACTAATCTAGATTTTGCTGGGTTTTTCTGTTCGGCTAGTCTGACTATCCCCGTTCTACCAATTTGACCGGGACAATTCTACTACCCCTACAACAAATAGGGGAGAACAAAGAAAACTATAAAACTCAAGTTTCGAAGTCGTGTGATTATAATTGATGGCATGATTATGAACAATAAGTTTTGTTCGAAACTTTGTCATCCAGTAAATAATCCTGTTATCACTGTGTGATACATCTAATAAACAAACTAATATAGAATTACTTACTACCACAGTGCCCAAGTTTTACACATGTTAATATTCAGTGCTCGGTCTCAGGTTGACACATCGGCTCCTTGTGCAGATGCTTCAACAATGTCTGACTATGTAACTTGAAGTCAATTGGTGGACGGTGACTAGCAGTGGAATCCAGGATGCGCATTTCGTCCTATTTGGGACCTGCATTCCCCAGTCAGTGAGTGATGGTGTTCTCACCGAGGCTTGAACCCCCATCGTTTCAGGCACCAAAGCGTTATCCACTAGACCACTTTGGCCAAAAGAGCCACCTCTTTCTGATGCAACGGGTTTTATTAATTATTTGATTCAAGTCGGTTTTTCTTGTCCACAAATGTCACTGTTAACAATCATTTGCATTTCTATAAAGTTGATTAGCGATACCTACATAGCTACCCAAACTTTAGTAGAAGGAGCGGGGTTACAACTCGTGACGTAGTGGTTAGAAGTTGGACGCCTTGACCAATTAGCCTGGTTAGTAGTGGTCCAAAAGTTTGTTTATACTAAAGGAACTCTCACACGTAATAGATATCGGTTGCAAAACTACTAAAGAGCAGTTTCAGGTAGTTAATGCTCATGACTCCATGTGAGACTGTTAGATCTCATGGTGGGCACGTTATAATCAAGGCACTGAACTGATATACAGTGGCCTCCTGAAACGGGATTAAATGTATTATCATTAATTACCCACATTAGTGGTTCAGTGGTAGTACCTGCGGTTTTTAATCCCGGCCGTTGCACCCCTAAACCTCGCTAAGCCGGTAGTAAGACTTGTAAAGAGGGAAGGTTGAGCGTGAGACTGGTGACGCCACCCCCCGTAAAAAAATAAAACCACTGCTACTGAAACTTCCAAGCCCATGCTTTAAGCCTTATGTTCCACCCGGAACTTAAAGGAATAAAATAGACAATAAAGGACTGATTATCCAGTTTTCTGATGGTCTAAGTATGCATACTCCTTGATCTTTTTCAAGTCGTTCTACTAGAAGTTTTTTTTTCACTTTGCTGTGTATAGTTTATCCGTCAGTGTGCTTTGTTTGTTTTCGTGTTGTGCCTAATAATTTCAAGCGAAATGACAAACAGGCATCAACATAGAACAAAGCATAAATATGCAGTGGCCCAAAGTGCAACACACTTTATATCTGCACACCTCATATAGGTGAAGATGTTGTGAATCAATCAACTCGTCCACCACCCTCTCAAAAATATGGAATTCCGTAAGAAAAAAGTTCAGTAAGGTTATTAAAGGAGCATGATACTACATTTGAGCATAAAGACAAAGTATCCATACATCTGAATCTGTTTTGTCGATTCTCAATCGTACATACATGGTCTAGCTAATCATTGGGTTTTTTTTTTGGTTAGGTAAACTCCAGCTAGGCAGTCTGTATTTCTGTTTGAATAGCACAGGTGCAACAGCGATGGTTTTTCATTTTCTCAAAATTTCTCCTCATATTCTTCTCATTATTATGGAGACATGTGTCTGTTGGCTTAAACATTTTATGTCAGTGGTTCTTTAGCTGATGTCATTCCGCAATCAAACTTGAAACTAATTATATCCCTAAAAACTAACTCTTAAAAGTGAATTTGCTGCTATGTATTGACTAGCTACACGACAAAGTTGCCTAGAGTTCTAGTGAGAATTCGTCACCAGTGGGGGGTCCACTAGGTCGGGAGTAAAGACAAATACTCACTGAAAACATTGGCTGGTGGTGTTGCTCAGATCACGAATTGGCAGAGGCTGAAATTCATCGGTCATTGACTCGAGTTCAGGTAGCTCAATTAGTCTACGAGCTTGCTTTTTAAGCGAGCCTAGGTTCGAACTCCAGTGGGTACTTACTGATGAGGAGTCCAACACTAGGACTAGACACCTGTCTAGTGTTCTCTGTTGGTTTTTTCAATGGTTCTCCAACTGACACCAATGCATGATCAAATTTGAAACAAATCAGTCTTTTTTAAAATCTTTAGTTATTCAGTCTGCTATACCAATTCTGTGTCAGATGTAGTTTCAATAACCATTTCGTTTCTTACCGTCATAATTATAAGGAAAGATAAAGTAGACATGCTTCTATACACCACTATCATCGGTTCTAATTTGTAATGCCTAAAATATGTAGATGAAAACTATCGCAGATGGAACTCGTTAATTTAGACTGTGAGTGTACGTACTTTCTCATCATGAATTATCGATTTTAGACTTTATTCCTTCTGAATAAAAGTTTAGGTGATAACGGTACAGAATACGTAATTCGGCAAATGGAATAGCCTAAAGCCAGTCTAAGTCAAAAAGTAATCAGCTGCATTTACATCACATCCTCCTGATATTTTCATCCCTGTATTTCACTCTAATCTTCTTTCTGACATTCAGATATTCATGCTTTCTGATCTTCTCGGTTGCAGATATGAAGTGTGCTAACTTCAAACATTATATGGTTTTGCTGGGCATTTCAATTGTGTTGATGTCTGCTTGCCTATACAAATCGAATTACCCTTAACTTGTCATTATTTATTTGTTTTTTCCTTCTACTTTTGAATATTCTATCTAGAATTTCTTGAAAAGCATACTAAAAATGAAGTGACAACTGAAATGGTTCTAGAGCATTTACAAGGATCTGTTGGCAATTTACTATCCTCTGGAAATTGGCTTTGCAAGTAAATCTAATGTTAATTTTAATTTTGATTTTCTTTTTTTTGTTGTTGTTGTAAAAGTGAAGTAAATGATGGTGATGGTCAGGAGAGCAGCTTTGTTCGCTTTCGGAAGTGTATGTGTGTGTGCGTTTGTGAGTAGTTATTACTTCCCAGTTGCTGACATTGTGAGAAAGAGCATTAGTGAGGTGCATGATCTCAGAGCCTATGGGACAACTGTTTGAGGCCAGTCATACACACACGGTCTGTTTGAATCGGTTTTTAAAATTGTGTCCGTATTGAGATCTTACTATGCACCACCGCAAGGTGGTAAGTCGAGATGTACAATTTCCAGGGTTAGCCTTTTCTACTCTCCTCCCTGGGTACCTAGATCAGAGATGCAGCATAGTTAACATGCTGGTTATCTGAGGGAAACGGTGTACTGTTATTACATTCCTATTCTCTAGCAGTATGCTTTTGCTAACAGATGACCCTCAACATAATGTGAGAAACCTACACGTTGACGTTAACTACTTTTGGTCTAATTGCTATCCAAACGACCTTTCTAGCAATGGTAGGACCTGTGGTGGGATATTAATTCTAACCAGTGTAGCTCATTGGGTCATTACGATATATACAAGCCTAACCACGCCAATGTAGTAGTTGTCGGTCAAGGATGTGTTGAAGTTACTTTTTGATTAAAAAGGTTATCAGTCAACTTATACAGAAATCTTTGCTGACAGATCAATAAATTTCTTTCAGATTATAAATACTTCAATCACTGAAACTAATTGAATAGTTCTCATGCTTGCTCTAGCATTGTTTGTGTATGTATGTGTGTACGTATGCGTTCATGTGCACATTATGATGATGCCTTTTTTGTTAATTCTCTTACAAAAGGGAAGAAAACAAAAGTTGTCAAAAATACACTCTAGTTTTAGACAGAATAACCATCTTCATGTTCCCCAGAGAAATTCATCTTGTTTTTCGAAGAAGTATGTTTAGGCAGAGATAAGTGTTAAACGTGTATGTCTTCTTGACTGTTGTTGACTTGTCGAAAGTGATTTTATCCACGATATCATATGGGCGTTTTAATTTGGAAAACATCTATTCCACTTAGTTATATGATTGTGTACACTCCTTATATACTACTACGGATTGATTGAATTGAGTAGTTGTTTACCAACCACTCACATCAACCAGGAGTGCTTGCTAACCGACCAGACGAAGGTTATCTAAAAAGCGGACGGCGGCTGTTTCACTCGTTTAGAGGTACTTGATTTGACTGAGCTCAGAGAGTGGAGTCCAGTGGAAACCAAATTAAACGCTGATAAGGAGATTTGTGGCAGGTTAGATTAATTTAATTTCAGTTGTTAAATTTCGACACGAACTAACGTCATTTTGTGAGGTCATAGAAAACTGGGAAGCACTGGACAGTTCTTTCATTCTATTTTGGGTCTCATCAGCAGTGCTCATCCGTGACCACCTCTTCAGGCATCAAACCGTCTACCTTCATGTTACAAAATCGATTTTGTTAACCATTCAGTTACTTCAGCTGGAATTCAATGACCTGTGAATTGTAATTTTGTCGATTCTTGATACAGCACTACTCTCTCGCAAACGCCTTCGATGAGCATCCATTTATCACGTTGACATGGCGAATCGCACTTGTCACTACTTCTCAATATACAGCTTGAGGCTATTCATCCAGTAGCTATAGATAGATTGGAAATTGATATTGAAATTACGAAATTTGTGGGAAATTGGGTAAATTTGATTTCAGTTGTTAGAGTGCGTCACAGATCGATATCATTTAGAGAGATCATTGAAAACTAGGGGAGCACTGGACAGTTGTGTTTTTACTCCTCAAATTCTGTCTAACTGCTTAAACGGACTGGTAATACCCATTAAATCAAATTTGAAATTTTCAAACTAACCGACTGAACGATAGTTGGTATCTCCGGTGTTCAGATTACTCTGATCTGGCTAGCAAGCACTACTGATTGGTTGATGTAAGTAGTATACAACTATTCATTGCAATCAACTATTCAGTAGTATATTATATTATTATTATTGTTGTTCCCTTGGGTTCCTAGTGGAACACAGGTCTTCAACTGTACGCCTCCACTTGCTTCTGTCTTCTGCTGCACTTTTCACCTGAATCCATGTTAGTCCATACTGTTTCAGCTCCTCTTCACACGATCTCCTCCATATCACCCTTGGACGTCCCACTCACCGCTTCCCTTTTGGGTTCCACTCGAGCCATGGCCTGACGCGCGATGTCACCCAACGGCCTCCTCAGCGAGTGTCCAGTCCATCTCCACTTTCTTCTGCATATTTGTTGGGTGATTGGTTCTTGTTTTGTTTGTTCCCATAGTTTCCTGTTGGTGATTCTTTCCGGCCATCTAATCTTCAGTATGGAGCGAAGACAGTTGTTGGTAAAGGTCTGCAACCTGTTGAAAATATTCTTGGTGACCCGCCAAGTTTCTGATCCGTAAAGCAAAATTGACTTCACGTTTGTATTGAAAATCCGAATTTTTTTGTTGATGCTGAGTGACGAAGATTTCCAGATTGGTTTCAGGTTGATAAATGTGTTTCTCGCCTTACCGATCCTCGATTTGACATCCTCGTCCGTTTCTCCTGTAGTGGAGACAATGCTCCCTAGATAAGTGAATGAAGTAACCTCTTTCATATCCCTCCTGTTGATGGTGATTGGCGGTGGATTTTGCTGCTGTTGTTGTTGGTTGGTTATTTTCATAACCTCCATCTTGTCTATGTTCACCTGGAGTCCTGTCTTTTCTGCTTCTTCGACCAGTTTGTCGGTTTTCGCTTGTAAGTCTTCGATTTTGTGACATCAAACATAAATCATCCACACGCGAAATCCAGGTCTTCTAGGTGCTTCACGTCCGTCCGAGTAGTATATAGTGTCATGTAAATAATTTTGATTCCCAAAGGGATACTTTGATGAAATTTCACCTCTCTCGGAATGTATAAATTACAAATTTGATTCAATGTTAATACTCCGTGTTTAAATGTAAGCGTTGATATATGATATATATCCAACAGGCATCAGGAAACCTACTTCATTAATAATTCTTTTAAGTAACTTTCTTTTGAAAGAGTTCAAGTTTGTTAGAAGAATAATGTTCTCGGTTTTAGCACCTTTTTTGAGCATACTAATACTGTGTAAAGTAATGATTGTGTTCAATCAGAATAATAGTCATTATCACATGACGTAATACTCTAGACTGACTGATTAATTGAGTTTTGATGCAGAACTTTGCACAGAAAGGCAGCAGTGCATGTTGCTACACTCAGTATATAACATACAAACGTAGACAAAAGAGAGAGAAAGGAAAAGGGGATTCGAAAGAATTATAATCAGCAGAAATGTTCAGGAGAAGGAATAGTAACATGAGGGTTTCCTCGGGTTCCGAGTGGAACTTAGAGCTTCAGCAACACACTTCCACTTTGTTCTATTTTCTATTGTCCTCTTTAGCTGAGTCCACGATTGCCCATAATTTCTCATCTCTTCTTCACACGATCTCCTCTATGTGTCACCGTCTCATTGACGACTTACTCGTCGTTTGTTATTTGGATTTCATTCGGGCGATGGCCTGGCACGCGATGTCATTTGATGGTCCCCTCACTGTGTGTGTGCCTAATCCATCTCCATTTCCTCCCGCATATGGGATATGAGAGTAACCACAACTAGCCTGACAGTCCACACCTTCCCTGTGTGACTGGTTCTATCTAACCAACTGCCACCGACGTTACAAACTGATGCCAGGTTTGGATTTCATCATACCTAATTCCTTTTCAACTTAATCTTATGTTGGATTCTCATTCTCTACATTTTTTATTTCAACGAATACATAAGCATAGGTCAAACACATTGGGGAAAAAAACAACTACCAAGTGTAATATTTGACGCTTTTTTTCAATATTGTTGATTTTCGTTTGCTTGCTTATTTGTTTATTTGTCTAACTAGATAGTGTGCGATGACTATAATGATACTATGCTGAAATTGACTGATCTTCACCTTAAGAAGCAATAACAACACGAATAACAGATATTATTGATCTAATAGAAGATTGACTTTTAATCCTAATGACTGCCAGAAAAATAAAATCCCCCATTTTTTTATTACTCCAATTAAATATTGAAATCTTTAATTAAGCAAAGGTTCAATTCAATTATCATCAAGTTATTAATTCAAATTCATTCTTAAGGTATAGACGTTGCTGGCTACTGTGAATATGTCAATTAGCAGCTCGTGTAAACTATGATTGTGAGGTTGTAGATTGAATAACAGTGTACCAAAGCGCCAGGCATCGGTGGTTCAGGGTCCCTAGCCGACGCAGTTTTAAACCTCTCATAGCCGGTAGTAAGCCCGGTAAAAAGGTTCAGGTTGGGCGTGAAGTTAACAACCCCCACACTCCGTAAAAAATAAACACCACTGCTACTGGAACTTTAAGGCTCAAGCTTCTAGTCGTTCCACTTGGAACACAAATGATAATCAGCCCAAGACTATTGCAGATAGTGTCACCATCTTTCTCAACGCGAAGAGCTAAAGCCGGACATTGCCCTGTGGTGTCTATTGCAGTGGAGTGATAACTTGTTTAACGCAATTGGGCCTCTTAGCCCAGTTGTTAGAGGCTGGCTGGCTGGCTCGAATCCTCCCATGATGCAGAATTTTACTTCACCTTCACAATCATTACCCATTATATGTGGAGAGATTTTCACAGTAGATTCTCTCCTACATCTATATATCGTAAATTGGATGACGGGAGGATAGCGAATATGTTGAAGATATATATGTTCTTTGCTAACCCTTGTTGAATTAGAAAGGAGTGTATTGTAATTCAATTTCTCATGTATTCCAGTATTGTTTTAAGACACTGATTTCAAATCTGTAACGTGTAAACAAGTATATTTGAAGTGTTATGTTAACTTGCATAAAATTTTGTACAGTGTGAGAGATTTTTCAGTGTAAGGAAAGAAGAAAATACTCTTAGAAATTATTTGCAATTATTTTTATTATTCCACTGAGTTCGAAATGGAATATAAGGCCTTCATCAGCACATCTCCATTTCATCCTGTCCCCTGAAGTTGTTTTCAACTAGTTTCATGATTGCCCACATAAACTCTCATATCCTCCTCCTCATTTGATCTCTTTCATGTGTGTGTGTCACCCTAGGATCGATGCCCAACACGTTGTCTCGCATTCGTTCGTTACAAGGGTTCCTCGATGTATATCCTCCTTTCTGGAGGATATCCTTTCCTTGATCTTTCGTATCGAACCAGCTAAGGCAGCTATTGGTGCAAGCCGACAGTAGTCTGTTGAAAGTGTTTTTCGTGACGCGTACGCCCAAGTCTCTTAACCCTATAGTAGCACTGACTAGCTTGACATTAGTGTTATAAATTGGAATCTTGTTTTTTTATACTTTGTGCAGCGGTAGGTTTTCACACTGATTTCAGACTAATGAAAGCTTGTCTTAGTTGACTTTGACATCGTCATTTGTGCCACCGCCTGTAGTTGAAACCATTCTGCCTAGGCTAAATAAGTGAAATGAAGTGACTTCTGTTAGATTTTATCCTGTTGATAGTGATTGGTACTTCTTGTTGTTGTTGTTAGCGGTCCGGGTATCTTCATAACCTCTGTCTTCTCTGTGTTCACCTCACCTGAAGAGTGTTGTCTTCACTACCTGCCTTTTCAGCCAACTTTTTGATTTTTGCCTGTAAATCTTCGAGTTTGTATGACATATAATAATAATCATACACAAAGTCCAGATCATACAGATTCTCCTTATCGGTCCAGCGTATACCTGTATTCTCACTTCCCAATGGTCTGCTTCAATGGTCCAGTCCACCGCAGTGGGAAGTGCATCATCGTTGATAGTAGGCAGCCTTGTCTTTACTTTAGAGGCTTTGTTAAGCTTTCCACTGTGAATCACTTGGCATATATGGCTGTCAAATGAGGTGGTGGATGATAAAGGTTCAAATCACTATGTCATGCTGAAACTTTTTACTAACATACCTTTATTATTATGAGTTGATCGCAGATCGATATCAACTAGAGAACCATTGGAAACCAGGGAGTACTGGACAGCTGTTTCATCCTGGTCTGGAAGTCATCGGCAGTATGCACCCACGACCAGGGTTCGAACCCAGGGTCTTCTGGTCACAAGACAAGCTCGTATACCATTCAGCTACTGGGACCCGATTCAATGGCCAGTACATGGATTCTAACTTCTACCAATTCGTGAGGGACAGTGGGGGACATCCATCCTCACGGCTTCTCACCTCTTTTAATTTACAATCATGCATACTTTAATCGCCTTGTTAATATCTTAACGTTACAATTACATAAAACTTTTGTTGTTTGTTGTTTTTCATTGATTTATCTAGGATTGGTAAAATTCAAGAACTGATTGATTCACATCGTCTTGCCTGTTCAAATCGAGGATCGCAACAAAACCGATGATCCCACCAACGCCACCACCACCACCATCTTCTTCTGCTCCTGCCTCATATATGATTTTCGCTTTTCTGTATTTCTTTATCTCTCTCTCTCTCTGTGTCTTCTGTGAAACGATGTATTCAAATAATCTTTTTCTTTCTTTTTCGTCTAGTTCATGATACACACAACATACACGCACGCACGCACACACATGCACACACACACTTGATGAGTCATGCCCTAATTCCCTTCTAATCTAGTCGTTGGTTTGACAACTGGATTGATGATCACCCGACTAATTGTGTGTTTCCCTGTAAGATATATAGATATACATCTTCAATGAGATAACCAACCTGCATTATGTGCTCAAGATCTTATTTTGCTTCATTCATTACATTCATTGATTATCCTTCTTCTTCTCTTTTCTCTTTTGTCACATAGCACCTACAGAATGTTTTGTATATGAACATACTTTTTTGGTGTTGTAAAGTGTGTGTGCGTGTGTGTGTATAATCGCCTCAGTGTTCCTTCTCATCATCACTGTGTTGTTGTTGTTGTCGTCGTCGACTACGACGACGACTACGAAGAAGAAGAAACAAACAAGACGCCGTCTATCCTCTTTTGTTGATCCTCCTCTGACTTCCGCGCCATCACCACCACCACACCACCTCTCCCCTGCCCCACCTCTGGTTTTCTTTCAAAATTTCTCCACTCATATATTACCTATGTGTATGTATACACATATATATATATATATTCTCTTTATTTGTGTATGATATTTCACTATTTTCTTCTAATCGATTGGGTTAGTTAGTTGATGATGAGCTGTAATCTCTCTCACTCACTCTCTCTCTTTTCACTAGTTATTCTGCGTATGATTTGTCATTTCTATCACTTCAGCTGATTATTAGAAAAGAAAGAGCGAAAAAAAGAACAATCTATAAAGTGCATTTATTTTTAGCTAAAGAAGAAAAACGAATAAGTGAAACCATCGTCATTGTCTCTGTTTGTGTGTGTGTGTGCTTGTGTATTTCTGTGTTGTCCTTCCGTTGTGTAGCTCCTTCTCCGCCTCCTCCTCCTCCTACTATCGCTATCACCATCACTGTTATCGTAGCTTCTTGTGCTTTTATCTCTTTTTTTATTTTGTAAACCTTCTCCTATCTCCCTCCCTCCCTTGGCAAACAGTTGGTGAATGTGTTGTACTCAACAGTATTTATTCTTGTGTCTCTTTTTGTTTTTTGTTTGTGTGTCATTTTTTGATGAGATAACGACGACGCCGCGGCCGACAACAACAAGGAATAAACTGGAGGCATATAACATATTATTATTATTATTATTATTATTATTATTATGCGTTTATCATCTTGACAATGATGATAATCATTTAATGTTAACGATTATATCATCAGTAATCCGGTGTAAATTCTCCATTCAGTACTACTCACTGATGCTTACCACTTTACTATTATTATTGTTATTATTACTTTGGTAAAGTGGACAAGTTGGCTGAAAATATCCACACCTAAAAGAATACCATCCTTTTAGAGAAGCAGACTAATAATAACTAGGTTTATATTTCTGTGCAGTTGTCACATTTTCTGTCTTTACTTTTCGTTTATTCTATTTTCTTGCACCCCTCTTTCTCTCCCTCACTCTCTGTTTGTTTGTCTCTCTCATCAACAGAATCTGTACAAGACATGTTTAACAATTTGTGTATTATTATTATTATTGTTTAATTTCAGTGAATTAATTATTTAATTAAATAAAATTAGATTCATCTGTCATTTTTAATATCTTAGTATTATCTTGTGTTTTCTTGAAAATTAATCTAATAATACTCAATTAATTAATGACTGATATAATTAAGACGAAGGTGACTGGAGCTTTAGTGTGAAAAATTGTGACTATTGTGATGTGGTCCACTAGGTCGATTGTGATGACAAATACACACTTTGATGATGGTGATGATGATGACATTGATTGGCGGTGGTGCTATATAGAATTCATGGGTCATTAACTTCCGGCTGAATACTTAATGAGGTTGCCTCGTAATATGAAGTTCTTGGGTTTTACCGCGTGTGGAATAGAGGTCGTAGGCGCGTACTGATGAAGAGTCCCAAGTAGGCAGGATGAAATAGCTCTCCAGGCCAAGTTAAACTTTAAGCACCAGTAACTGCCAATCAGCGAACGACGTCGAATTATCCAATGAGATTAACGGACGTAGTCAATGTTGCATAGCGCTTGATTCATTTCCAATGCGTGCCCTTACAAGGTTACGTTTGCAATTCGAGGAGGATAGTGTCTTTCAATATTGCCTGGACTTAGGCTTGCTTCGAAAGGAGAGAAGTTGTTCGTTATAATTCATTGTCATCCCTGGGATACATTCATCACAGAGTGAACCACTCCAGTGATTTCGTGGATCCAGTTACAGGGACTCATACAAATTCCATTGAAGGATTTTGGGGTCGATTGAAAAATAGGATACGGGCTATAAATGGATCTCAAAAGGATCTCAGTTATAGTCATTTAGATAAATATATGTATATAATGTGGTGCGACTTCTCTATTGACAGTCCGATGCTGAATTGGGGGATGTTTCTGTCCCATGTTCGGGAAAGATACCCATTGTAACCGTTTTATCCTTTTTTTATGCATTTTTCTATAAATATACGTTTCCACTTATCATAAACGCCTCTTTCATGTGGTTGGTCCGTTCAAGGTCGTTTGCTGATTGGTTTTTACTGGTGTCGAAAGTATAACTTTGCCGCTGTCTAATACCCCCCCCCCCTAGTTTTCAATAGTTCTGTAACTTCATTTGTCAGATTCTTTCATGAACCAACACCAGTTGGAGACATCATTGAAAACTAGGGACCACTGAGCAGTGCACACTCATGACCTCTTCAGCGATGATCAAACCCGGGACCTTCAGGTGTTGAGACCAGACTGACTGATCCTTCAGTCATTTGGGCTAGGATTCAGTGACCTGTGAATTCTAACGTCAACTCGTCATATAGAGAGCTCTGTCTGTCTTCATCGGTGCCTGTGATGAGCATCCACTTAACTTCCAGACATGGTGGACTGCACTGGTCATTGCCTGTCACTACAGGTTCACGACATTCGTGAAGCTCTCTTAAATGATATCAGTCTGTGTTATCAAACTTGAGAGAGAGTGGAAGACATGAAAAGGCCAGCAGTCGTTGATCATAGCTGCCTGAGTTCTATCTGCCGTCTGAAATGGTATAATAGGGTGAGCAATATTGAGATTAGGCATCGCTCGAGTGCTAGGTAAAGAGGGGAAATCAATCGATGAGGCTGTGAAGTTACATCAATTGAGATAATTAGGACATATGTTTACGCATGTCTAACTATCGATCGCCTTCCTCGACAATGGGCAATGTTAGCTGACATAGGGTCAGGTTGGAAAAGAGCCAGTGGTGGTCAAACAAAAACATGGCCTCATCCGTCAATGAAATCTACAACAGTTAGTTTAAGCCAGCCACGTATGAAGGTGTAGACTTCCTGGTTGGGGTCCTCGGGACGGTAAAAACCAATGGCTGGAGACTTAATGAAATGGCTCAAAATCGTTCTCAGTGGCCCAGATGCATCCACTCCTTGTAACTTATAATACCCAATAAAACTATGTTGTTCTTCAATATTACTATTCCTTTTGCCTTATATCTCTGTTTACTGTCTCTATTTCGCGTTTCTTTTTACTTTCTTCTCTTGCTTTGTGTGCTGAGTGAAGTGTGGTGACTCGAACTGCTGCACATCGGTGCAAAGTTCCATGTTGAAACCAGTCAGTTAGAAACGTGTCCAATCCTGACAAACTAACACTTTAGAAGAGACATGATTTTACTCTGCGTTATCGATAGTCATCATAGACAAATGTGTTAATCACTTTAGGTAATTCACTGATGATTATGTTTTAAAAATGCCAAAAATTTGGTTGTATCCAATGTGAACAGGAGTGTTCTAGTCCCATCCTCCAAGTTCCAACCACACATTCAAAAAGTATTCATTCTAAGAAATTATACATTAAGTCGAACAGTGCTGTCCCTAAGAAATATCCTCTTTCCAACTGGAGTTTTCAGTGAGTACCATACATTATCCCCTCCCTCCGTCTACTAGGTGAAGGGAGGGGGATTATAAAGGCTCATGTGTACTATAGATTTCAGAAATGCTGACTGCTAGACCCGATAATTTTCACTCCTTGCTATTTTAATTCATTTCCTGTACGTAGTGATTACAAGTTAGTAGTATATATGGGTCTGCGAACATTAACCTAGTTATCGTGTGTGTTTGCTGTCTTTTCCGACAATCTTTGTGATTATTTTAACATTACTTTTTTTGTTGACTCTTCTTTTGATTCCTTGTGAAATATATATAGTAATGGGAGTCGTGTCACTGCCTTTATTCTAGACTTTATTATTATTATTTCAGTGGAGTCCTTCTAATCTAGATTTCTTTGGGTTTCTATAATAGTATGGTATTAGATAAATCATTTTGTTGTAACAGACTGTATGAGATTCTCTAGTCGACAAAGATTTCTTCTAAGTCTTTATAAATAATCTACATTGAAAAAAGTATTGAACAATTTCACTTTATAACGATAGTCTGTATTTATTGCTTGTTATGCATACTCTGAATTGATCAGTAGTCACATTTACACAGCTGTGTGTGCGCGTGCATGACGTTTAGTCCTTCCGATATATGTATGATGATTTAGCTCTCTCCCACCCTCGTCGCCAATATGTTATAATGTCGCCACTTTTATATTTTGCAATATGTTGAGCTGAATAAGGACGCCGGGCTGGACACGGATGCGGTGATTACACAATCACTAGGTTATACCAACTATAATAATATGTGACAGCTACCTGTTTCCCCAGCCCGCATTACTTAACCCTTATACACACAACGATGTGAGATGGGAAGACTATTTCAGTATCAGTCAAAAAATGTTTACAAAGGAAACGATGCTTGAGGGAAGATAATCATAAAAGGATAATCCATTGTTTATCAGTTTACATATCAGACTGAAAAGTGATCATGGCAACTGTCTTAACTATGCTTAGCAATCGAAGGTGTACAAAGTCAGAGAATTGAGGTGATACTTTGTTTGGAATTGTAAAGGCTGAATTTTTATTAATCTTGTTCTCCGTATCTACAAGATGTGACAATATGGAACTCCTGATTGACTTTACGACTTCTTTACCTATCCATGTTGAAAAATGCTCGAGAAGGCGATGGTGGGCTTGTCGAGTCGTTCTACTTACGTAAATGTCTCCACGAGGAAAGTTAAATTTGTGTATAATCGTCAGGAATTATCGATTGTGCAGGTTTCTCTAACACAAAGCATCAAGGTACTGATTAGAGGCACAAATATTGTATCATATATTTTGAAGATGGCGAAATTTTCAAGTAGTAAGTTACATTTACCGGTTGGTCTCTAGAGAGTAGCCAGTGCCATGTGGTTGAATGATATCAGTCGAGCCTGCAACAACTGTCTGTATTTAAATTTCCATAAACCAAATCCTCAACATCAGTCCAAATATCATTTTCAGTGTATTATGCTTTAATTAGGCTAATTGCTAATTCGATAAATTCACTGGACAGTTGAGGTTAACAATGCTGCTTAGAAGCTTGACTATAGATTCATCCAGGATACAAATCACCAAAGACTGGGATGGTCACTGCTGTGAACTATTATTTTAATCCTTTACTTTCCGAGCGGGACGTAGAGCTTTGTCTTCTTGGTAGTAGTCGTTTTAATTTTAGGGGGTGGGGTTGCTAGTCTCAAGCCAAACCCTCCCTGTTTATCGGCTGAGAGGTTTAGGAGTGTGTTGGTTGGGGGTCGAACCCTGGACCATATGCAGTATGGATGGTTAACATTCTATCCCTGAACCTCTCGCGTTAGGTGGTATAATAAGGTAAGTAATGTTGACGTTAGGCGTAGAGTGTTGGGCAAAGAGGGAAAATCAATCGAAGAGGCTATAAAGTTACATAGATTGAGATGGCTAGGTCACGTGCTGCGCATGCCTAGCCATCGCCTCCCACGACGGGCATTACTAGCTGATATAGGTGCGGGCTGGAAAAGAGTAAGTGATGGCCAAACAAAAACATGGCATCAATCCATGAAATCCTTGACAGTTAAACTGAGTCAGGTAGGGAGATGCAGACTTCCGGGTTGGGGCCCTCGGGACTCTAAGAATCGATGGCTGGAGACAATAGGTGACATGGCTCAAAATCGTTGTCAATGGCTTACGCAGATGTATTCAGTCTCTGTAATCTTTCATATTCCTTTCTACCATTACTCATTCTGTTTCACTCTTATACTTGTCAAAACTCTATTGATTCTCTTCACTCATTTTCTTGTCTACCATTGTGTGCTATTTGGAACGTGGCAACTCGAACTGCTGCACTTCGGTGCCAAGTTCTATGTTGAATCCAGCCAGCCAGCTATCCCTGAACCACCGACACCCACTTTGATCTGCAGTCTGACCAAAATTAGCTGGTAGTTCCTTACCACCATCCTCAAACTTCTCGATATAGACCACTATTCCATACTTGTACCAAAAATACGGTGTGGAATCAAGCTTTAATAAATAAATAAAATAAATATACTCTACTGCTTCTACATAGTTTAAGATTTGTGCCTACTCATAGAGATGGAAGATATGCCTACACCGTTGTACTTGAAAGTAATTGATATTATTATTATTGTTCCCTTGGGTTCCTAGTGGAACATAGGGCTTCAACTGCACGTCTCCACTTGCTTCTGTCTTCTGCTGTATTTTTCACTTGCATCCATGTTAATCCATACTGTTTCAGTTCCTCATCACACGATCTCCTCCATGTCACACTTGGACGTCCCACTCGATGCTTCCCTTTCGGGTTCCACTCGAGGGCTTGACGCGCGATGCCACCAAGCGGCCTCTTCAGTGAGTGTCCAATCCATCTCCACTTTCTCCAGCATATTTGTTGGGCGGTTGGTTCTTGTTTTGTTTCTTCCCATAGTTTCTTGTTTGTGATTCTTTCCGGCCATCTGATCTTCAGTATAGAGTGAAGACAGTTGTTGATAAAGGTCTGCAACAGGCTGTTGGAAATATTCTTTGTGACCCACCAAGTTTCTGATCCGTATAGCAAAACTGACTTGAAGTTTGTATTGAAAATCCGATTTTTTTGTTGATGCAGAGTAACGAAGATTTCCAGATTGGTTTCAGGTTGATGAATGTGTTTCTCACCTTTGCGATTCTCGATTTGACATCCTCGTCCGTTCCTCCTGTAGTTGAGACAATGCTCCCTAGATAAGTGAAAGAAGTAACCTCTTTCAAATCCCTCCAGTTGATGGTTATTGGCGCTGGATGTTGCTGCTGTTGTTGTTGGTTGGTTATTTTCATAACCTCCGTCTTGTCTATGTTCACCTGCAGTCCTGTCTTCACCGCCAGCTTCTTCGACTAGTTTGTCGGTTTTCGCTTGTAAGTCTTCGACTTTGTGTGACATCAAACATAAATCATCCGCGAAGTCCAGGTCTTCTAGATTCTTCATGTCCGTCCAGGATATCCCTGTCTTCTCGTTTCCCACTGTCTGACGCATAATTCAGTCCACCACAATTAGGAATATCATTGGTGATAATAAGCACCCTTGTCTGACTCCTGTGTTTACTCCAAACGCCTCGCTGAGTTTCCCACTGTAGATCACTTGACATGTGCCGTTGTCGTACAGTTGTTGAATAAGGTTGATGAATATTTGGGGTACGCCGTAGAAAGTGATTGATGGACAAATGAAATGTGAGCTCTGTAAAAGTCGGTTTAATTTTTGATCTCTGCACCTACGATTAAAAGACGAAATTCAGTGGTCTCTACTTCAAACTGTATCTACAAGTTCATCTGGAGTAGCGGTGCACCTATATAGTTAGAACCAATTGAATGTTCCAATGTCGTCGAAAGGAACATGTTGCAAAATGGTTATTATGACACACAGAAAATCCCAATGCAATTAATCTGAATAGGAATCCACCATCTATTATAAAGCACTTATTCATGTCAGGTCACAAAATCAATGACTCTTAATGACTGTTTCACAATTATTTCACATAACTCTAATTCAAGGTTGGTTATTGAAGGTGATGAATGCACTTTGGGGATTAATCACATGCGTCCCAAACTATGTGTACAAAAATCAAAAGACTTCAACCTTCGCCTACCATGGTGAGTATACTTGACCTATTTAAATATGATTGGTCATTAGTATGTACTTTTGTTTTTAAATAACTGAGTAACTGTCATGCCTTTTATGGTATTTTATTATTGTAAACCATGTTAGTTGTAGAGCGATTGTAGAGAAACAACGAGATGACGATATCATCTCACGAAATCTGTCTTCTAATTGCTTTATTCTAATTTTACGAGTTGATCACGGACTGATATCAGCTAGAGAACCATTGAAAACCAAGGTTTTCAATGGTTCTCTAGCTGATATCAGTCCGTGATCAACTCGTAAAACATAACTAATCCTTACAAACCAAACTATAGATAATTATTCTAATTTATCAAAGAGACTAATTGTTTTTAAATATTACACGAAATATTTTGTCTAGTATTCTGATAATCTGTCTCAAGCGGTTGTCATGGTAACATATAAACTTATCATTACCATCACCAAATTTGAGTCAACTATTGACAAGATCTTCAACATGAATGTCAAATCAGTGCTTCTCTATAGTTCACAGACTTCACCCATCATTAAAAGCATTTCCAAAACAGCCTAATGTCGACTTTCATCAACTGCTGCTCCCTTCTCTCTGTACCAAAGATCAGATAGCCAGTTGGAAAGGATAAATAACCAGAAACTTTGAGAATGGAAAAACTAAGAATCTATCACCCAACAAATTCGCAGAAGGAAATGAAGATGGATAGATCTACGCTGATGAGGCAATCCTTGATTGATATAGAACCAGGTTTTCGAATGGAAAATGACTAGTTGGGCCTCCCAGCGTGACATAAAAGTCATCGTGGGGAAGTGGAAATGAAGCCTATGAGTAAACACGAAGCCTACTAAAAATGACTGTTGCTGAAGCACTATGCTCTACTAAGAACCCCAAGAGAGTAATAATAGTATTGTTAAGAAGTAAAATAATTTTGTTTACTTTGTATTGCTCTTCTATACGCCAAGTAAAATGCTAAGTTGCATCCTCCTGGAGAGAATAAAAGATGCACTGGATGCAGGTTTTTTCTTTCTTTCTTTGCTTATTATTACAATTATTACTATTCGTCATGATTTATACCCTTCATTCAACACATTCTCTCTATACTATCGAATTTTCCATTTATACTATCCGAACTTATTATTAGTGATATTATGTCTTTCCTCAATATATGCCTCCACCTGTTTCATTTCACACATTGGTTATTTCATGATGAACCACTCATTTCAGTCTCACTGCTGTCTCCTCTCTAATACATTCTACTTTGTACTAACCACTCACCAACCTTGAACTGACTTTTCAATTTTCCTACCCCACATTCTATGAATCTATTATGACTAAACACCATCATTGTCTCGCATTGCATAATATTTGTAATCGATTTCAGTCTAGCACGTTTGTCACACAAATTCTACTATTTATTTTGATACCCCATAACTAATCTGTTATTTAATGTAAAAAAATGCATCCGCCATATAACTGGACATTATTGTAATGACAACAAATACAAAACTAATCTGATGCTCACTAGCGACTGGCCCTATTCAGGTATTAACCTGGGGTTCTGGTGGGAAGCCGTGGCCAGTAGGGTACAGCAGATTGAAGGTGAGGCAGTTACTCATAGAAGAAGAAGACATTGTGAAGTGGTCACGCTATGTCATGCGTGAATTGGCAGAAGTTAGAATTCAAGGACCACTGGATCGGGTCCAAGTGGCCTAAGAGCCCGCCTTGTAACCAGAAGGTCCTGGGTTCGAATCCCGGTGGGTGCGTACCGATTAAGAGTCCCAAACTAGGACGAAACAGCTGTCCAGTACTCCCAGGCAGGTTTTCCAGTGGTTCTCTAACTGATGTCAGTTCATGATGAAATCCTCCATCCAATCAAACAAAATCCCTACAAAGCCAATACTTGAAAATATATAATATTTTATAATTGTAAGAACGTGAAGAGGGGAAATTACTGAAAAGAATATTCTTCTACGGACTCAAAAAGACCATCAAATTTTCAATTACAATAAGTCAGTAAATCCAGTGTGCACCCCAACAACAAGGACTAGACGCATGACATTAATTACTACATAATATCCAATCAAAGTACCCAAAACAGTCGTGAAGGAAATCAGTCGCGAGACCGAATAACTCAGTGGTAGCAGAGGGTGACTTGGGTTCGCATCTCGTGGGGGGAGGGGCAGCAGACTCGTCTTGTTGACGAGTGTTAACAAACGCGAAACCTAGGTTCTTCCTTCCAAATTAATCTGTTTATTCGGGGTCACTGGTGCATTCGTTCATTTGGGTGTCTATTCTTAGACTTTACTAATAATTTCATAAGGATTCAATCTGACTCGATAGTCAACTTGTTCACAGGCATCCATAAAATCAGTCGGTGTACATATTTATGAATTGATTTATTTCTACCTTGAAAATTAACAACGATATACTAAGTTATTGTGAGGAGTAATAATTGAATATCATGCAAAGTGTACCAGATAACTTCATAGAAGAAGTGAATGCTGTGAAATATCGCTTGTGAAGACATCTATAGACTAAACTATGGATAATATCTCACTGTTTTTTTTTAAGATGATAGTCTGTTTTATCAAGTTGTCCATTTCGCTCTCCCTCTCTGTGTCCCTCTAGTGTCAAATTGACTAGTGTATTGAGTGAACTATGTAGAAGCAGATAATGACAAAATAGTTACCGAAAAAAAAACAGTCAAGATAAGATAAGTAAATTAAAGTTATATGCATAAATTAGACGACTATACAATAAGAGAGATAGGTAAGATAAGTGAGTCACTTACTGGTCATTAGGGCGTTACCAATTTCATGTGACCAGACTATTAAAGTTTGATTGAATTCTATAAAATGTTAAGTAATCAATGCAGTCATTAAACTAGGCGATGTACTCTGAATTGGTAATGAATTTACTCAGTAGAAAGGTATGACTTTATACAACTTATGAGACCGTAATAGTAAAATCAAAGAATATTCAAAAGATTCAAGCAAATGGCAGCGCACGAATGACTTTGAGGTGACCACCAATCAGGAAAACCAATGTCTTTACACCATAAATATATGACATCTATACACAAGAAAAACACAGAGATAAATAGTAATAAAACTCATTAAACATGACTTAAAAATACCTCCCAGTCATAATGGGGAGTATAAGTCTTTATGTTGAACCAGCTTTTACACATATATTCATCGAGGTGACTAGAGATGACTTCCTTTTTGTGACCCATTTATCGCTCGTATCTTGTTTTCCAGTCCTCTCAGAAAGTCTTCTTTTGAATTAGTATTGTAACGACAGAAGACAAAGGCTAGGCAACAGATCATCTATATGCTAATTGTATCCGCCTACGCAAAGTCTTTGTTCTCATTTCTCTCACGACCAATATTTGGGACATAAACATTGACGTAAATTATTGTCTAGCAATTTGGCTAGCAGCCAGCTCTCACCACACTCGTCCCCCTGTCAAAGACTTGCGACTGAAGTTGATTCGGTCTTCTTGGTTCTAGGGGCTTTGTTCGTTTGTCTTGCTTTCTAGAATCTTGGCGCTCACTGATGTTCACCTGTTTCTCTTTGTTTGCCATTGCGATTATGTCTGCGTAACCCCATCTCAAAGTGACCATATGTGGTCCTTCCAACTTTGGAAACTGTTTGCCTGACCCTTTCACACATTCGTCGGTATTTCGCCTCACACTTTCATATGCTGCTTTCTCCTGACCTCCCAGCAGCGTCCCAAGTAACAGCCTCATTGCTGACAGATTTTGAACGCCACTCAACTGCGCAGAAGCCTCAAAGTCCTGCTAGAAAATCCTGATGTCTCCTTCTTCAAAAACTGCATGGCATAGGCTTTCCATTTGTCGGTAGGCAGCGACAGCAAATGTAACAACAGAAGACAAGGGCCAGGCAACAGATCATCTATATGCTAACTGTATCCGCCTACGCAAAGTCTTTGTTCTCATTTTTCTCACGACCAATATTTGGGATGTAAACATTGACATAAATTATTGTCTAGCAATTTGGCTGGCAGCCAGCTCTCACCACAGTATGTGTTCCAGTGTATTTCAATGTGCACCCCTGACGGTGTTTATATATATATAACCTTGAAAGCTATTTTGAAATCAATCTTACTGTACATATTATTTTGTGTTTTGCTACAGACAAAGTTGGCGGTCTGTCCCACCTGAGGTTTCAGAGTTTAGTTGTTTTTCACTACATCTGAATATATGTAGTCTCACACTCAAGTGGAAAGGCTTGATTACTCCTCTTTAGGTATGTGTACCCACATGCATTATTAGTTAATTAGTATGCAATATGCAATGTAACGTGTTAAGGTGATACCTATGGTTTAGTGGAAGCAGCGTAACCATTGGAGTAACTGCTCACAGTCCAGATACCCCGTGTCTGAATCCCAGCTAATCACTCATGCATCTTTGTCCCTAAGGGATGTATATGAACACTGCCTCTACAGAGGGGAACATTCGAGCTAGTGGTGGCTGGGATGTGAACCAAAGTTCATAGACCGCCAAGTTGGGTTGAAGAGAGAGAGCCACCAGGAAGTATCATCGGGATTCACGGTGCTCTATCTGGCTTGTTCACAGGAATTATCTCATCTTCGTGGGCAATAGCTGTATGCAACCTACAAGATGGTTGTACATTTGTGCGACTTTTCATACGAGTGGTCATAACCGATAATGTACCATCTGAGAAGCGACTCACCATAAGTAGATGCCAGAGAGTGTGGATAAGATGAAACCGACTACTGCGGGAGCTTGAATGGTATGCCTGGCATGGGGTGTCTATTTTCAGGGCATACGCGTTCTCGTTTAGGATACCGATTCAGCAGGAGATGTTACTAGGGAGGAAAGTAAAGAGTACCTCCTCCACTGACTGAGGTTTGGTCGAAAATTAACGTAAAACGATTAGAACAGTCATCTTGGATTGCCAGAGTTTTTCGAACTAGGATGATTTAGGCATTCAGTGAATTTTAATCTCTAATAATCCTGAATCGGATTTTTTAATTTGTAAGTGAAATTCCTTAATTGCATTTCTAAAATAATAATAATACACATTACTGAGTTATTATTCTTATCGGCTAGTAAACTAGATGAGGTCAAGGAAATCATCGTCTGGGAATCAAACCTGCTTTACGTGAGTGGTTGGCGATCATTCATTCTAACGGTAAACAGCCGACGTACAGAAAAACACCATACTTATTATCAAATGTTATTTATTAGGTGCTTTCGGAGATGAATATTACTCTTCTAATAATACCAATTATTACTACTGTTGGGACATAAATCTAGTATTTATTATCATTTGCTCAATTCTGACTACTGAACATGCAGCTTGTGAGTCGTCTACATTTCCTGTGCTAATTTCGAATCATGCCCTTCCTCGATTAGTGGTGTCAGTTGGTGAAAATGTGGTCTGTGGGGTATAGCGCTCGACATTCAGCCGATGGATTCCTTGCTGAAATACTACTCTACTTTATTTTCTCCTGGGCAACTGGGGGAAGTGTCATAAGCCATCACACATTAAGTGTGACTCATCGTTTAATATACAAGGTAATACTGAGCCGATGTGATGTTTTCCATTCAGATGTTACCAGAATGTAGCAACAGTCCATAAAGTCTTCGACAGTTGACAGAATCAGGAATGGCAGTACAGAATAGAGCTCTTCAGGGTATTCGGGATGAGTGCATAGAGACTCTTATTGACCTGAATGGAAATTGACTGCAAAGATGACAATTTTCAGATTGTGAGGTTCATTGTCCTACCTAGTTATTCTATGATGTTTTGTAACCAATCTCCTTTACTGAGGCACTGTTCCGCATTGATAAAATTCCCCTTTGTATACGAATTGACATACTTCTGCATGCCGTTTGTTAATTATGTTTGCATTTTGAATGACTACAGGATGACGCTACCTTGAGTTCTAGTAGAAGTTGTAATCAGTGGCGTGGGTGTGAGGAAAGGTACTCACCGATAACATCGGCTAGGAGCTGATATATATATATATATATATCGCAAACTGGGAGAAGTAGGAGTTCATGGACCATCGGATTCCCTTCCAGTAGCTGAATGGTCAAAGAGTCCGTCTCATAACCTGGGTTCGATCACGTATAGGTGCGTACTGCTGAGAAGTACAACTGGAGGGGGACGAAATCACTGCTAAGTGCTTCCTGGTTGTCAGCGATTCTCCAGCTAAAGTTGGTCCGTGATCTAACTCATAAGTCTATCAGATCCCTGTGAAACCAGTACTCGAATGCTTTTTTCTAGTGTCACTATTAAATCCCTTCTAATTCATGCTACCGATGATGTTTAGGTGTTTGATATAGGAAAACAGTTTCGTGACATATTCTATGACAGTTACCACCTTCTCTGTCACCCTTCAAATTAACATGCGAACTAATAAATGCATTTTTATGTTTATATATACATTTATTGATCGTACATGTTAATGATTTCACAGAGATATCAGTCTAAATTCATTGTAAACATTTTAGTATTTTGTTGGAGTTTTACACTTCAAGCTTCCTTAATCTTAATCAGTGAGCTTTGAACATTCGAAAACTTTATTTATTCCAATAATTTAGGATGTAATAAACTGCAATGTGTTCTGAAAAAGCTCATTTTTCGTTTGTTCGTAAAATTCAGTTTAACTGTTCATATTATTATTATTATTATTATTATTACTCGTTCTTTGCATTCTGGAGGGAACAAAGGATTTCGGCAGCACATCACCATTTCACTGTCTTCAATGCACTGCTGTCTAGCTAATTCCACGATTGCCCATATATATTTTTCTCTCCGCATCATGCGACTTCCTCCATGTCACCATCGGCCTCCAGCCCAACTCGTCACTTTACATTCATTTTTCACTCAAGTGTCTGCCTGGCGCATGATGTCATTCAGCAGTCACCTCAGAGTATGTCTGGTCAATCTTTATAACCTTCTGCATATTTGCTGACGTTGATAGCTTCTTCATTGGTTCGTTCCTAGAATTCCCTGTTGCTTATCTTTTCTGACAGGCCTTCGGTTTGATCTTCAGCATTGCGGCAGCTAAGGTAGCTAATGATGAAAGTTTGTATTAGCTTGTTGGTATTACATTACCAGGCCTGCCAAGTCTGTGAACCATATATTAGCCATGAAATGACCTTAGTAGTGACAATTCGAATTTTTTTATTCTTATGCTGATTGCAGTAGATTTTTACACTAATTTCACAGTAATGAAGGTCTGCCTTACTTTTTCGATCCTTTTCCTGACATCCTTATCCGCTCCGCCTGTAATTCAAAAGATCCTGTTTAGAAAAGTGAAAGAGGTGGTGATCTCATTCCGATTTCTCCCGTTGATGGTGATTGGTGCTTGTTGTTGTTAGTTAAGTATCTTCACCATCTCTATCTTCATTCTGTTCACTAAAAGTCTTGTCATTCCTGCCAGCTTATTCTGCCAAGTTGTTAGATGTTTTTTGCAGACTTATTCTTGTCAAGCCTAGAAGCCGGTAACTTGCAGTAACACATACAAGAAACGGATGTATACCTAAGATATTCTGAGGACATTTTTATTATCTGTGGAAGCAGATCATAAGCTGAAGACATGATCATAAAATTCAACTCATACCACCCGAATCTCAATTTCACAACAGAACACAAGGAAAACGATACTATAAATTCCTAGACGTTTTTCTAGTGGAAATGACTGATGGCACAATAGGAAGATCTACATTTAGAAAGTCTTCATGGACAGGACAGTACATGCATTTCAAGAGCTTCGTTCCAATCCAGTGTAAAAGGAACTTAGTCAGAACACTGTTCAACAGAGCACGGAAAATTTGTTCTTACAGTACAATTGAGCATAAAATAAAAGCTCTGAAGGATGTTTTATCTAAGAATGGATATCCTGAGAAGTTCATTAATAAATACTATAAAGAAATTAGCCCCTGAAAAACTATCCGAACAGTTCCGAAGAAATCTGTCTACATCAATTCACCATTCAAAGAATACGATGTACAGGAAGTAGTCAAACGAAGACTCGATAAAGCTATCAAGAGAACTTATTATGCTGCAAAACTTGTTTTCCCTAACACACTAAGCGAGTACTGCAACAATCTGGGAAAGACCAGTCGCCAATCCTCGACACTTCAAACTGTGTATATCAGTTTGAGTGTGTTTGAGGAAGCAAATACATAGGTCGTACAGAAAGGCGATTGTCTACTCGCATAATGGAGCATTTGCCAAAATAGTTGAAAACAGCTGAATGCAAAGTGCCAAAAACCTCAATAACAAAACATCTTGAGGATTATGGACATGATATCGACGCTGTCAAGTCATTCACTATTGTCAGCAGACAAAGAAACAAAAAGATGCTTGCAATTGCAGAGGCTTGTGCAATTCGAGTTTATAAATCAGGTCTCTGTGTACAAAAGGAGATGGTCGTGACTCTGAATCTACCATGGTTATACGTTTTACTTATTATTCTACCTTTTATTATTATTATTCTTGATTCATTTAAAACTATCTTTTATCAGTAGGATTATCTTAACTCACTTCAACACTATTATTATTATTACTATTATTATTATAACTATAACTATTGATATCGCTCTGTTTGCAATTCTTGATGTATTCTCTGATGACTAATTGTTTATCTAAGTGATGTATTTGAAGCGCGGTGCATTTTATCTTAATTTAAAATCTCTCATACTCCCTCTCCCCTTATCTATTTGAACATGACCTGGAAAACATTTGCACCTGACTTTCTGCATGACTTATTCAATGTAGTTTATTTACTTGTCAGTTTTATATCTCCCAATGTAATTTCAAAAATAAATATATCCGTGTATGTAGAGTACTGAGCAGATGAAGAGTTCTACCGAAATTTGATGAATTCATTAAATCCTGCTTTATTAACTATTGTTGATTGTTAGATTTTGCCTGTAGATCTTTGAGTTTATGAGTCAAGAGTCAGATCATCCATAAATATCAAATCTCCGAGTACTTTTGCTGGTCCAATATATAACCCTCTTGGCAATCTCTGTGGTGTTGCATGATCTAGTTCACGATAATATCATCAGCATACTGGCCCGTCTTGAACTTTGAAAAAGAAGGAGTCCTGAGTGTGTGGCTGGCGACTCTTCCCAGAGGAATTAATCCAATCACTACGGAAACTTCAAAGAACAGAAATAAAGAACTTTTAGTGGAGAGTGTTTGAGAGTCGTTCCATTCCCCATACATTCGGCACTTTTCATTTACAATATTAAATATTCCTATAGTAAAATTTAGAACAAGACATTTGAGTGAACAATATTGTGCTTTCAGTTAGATCTCATCAAGCTCAACTCCAATACACCTACATAAATTTACAAATAAATATTCAAAGATAAACCAATCATGCTGCTTTGTCAATAGGATAATAAGACTGTGCAAATAAATTGTGCAATTAGTCATAATAATACTAATGATAATCATAATAACATTTCTATCAATATGAAGGATGAAAAAGTGAGGTGATCTGTGATAACAACAATAACGGAAAACACCATGATTAAACAAATAAATGTTCAGGTAGAAGCAGTCGATAAAGATAAAGAAAAACAAATGGACCGATTAAGTATTACTAGACATCTTAGCCAACGTGTTATTGAACATCTTCCATCAAGGTGGTTTGTCAAAGGACAGACAGAAACATTCCTAAGCTCCATTTTGTCACATTGAGTTGGTAGTGATCATTTCGTGGAGAAAACGAAAGCTTTCAAGGTAATTCACTACATACCACAAACTCCTTCCAACAAAGCTCGTATTCGTCTACTTCACACAGATGAGACGATAGGCATTTGCACTAATAAGCCCAAACTATGCATTCAAAAGAAGTCCGTACAGCCATTATCCCTCCCCTAACCGATTAACACCTAACCAACTAATCACATCTCCACCAAACATCACTTATATTTTCAAACCCCATCTCATCATCGCTAAATCTTATCACATCTTCATTAAAACGTTTTTCATTTACTTCGCTTACAATCTTGCATTACGTAACCGGATCATTTGTTTTCCTTAGCCTTTATCGACCACTTCTACCTGAACATCTTATTGAATAAGGCACTTAGAAGACAGATTTCGTGAGATGATATCGTCATCTCGTCGTTTCTCAATTCAATCGCTTCCCAACTAACATGCTTCACAATAATAAAATAAAAGACACGACAATTACTCAGTTACATAAAACAAAAGTACATACTAATGACCAATCATATTTAAATAGGTCAAGTATACTCACCATGGTAGGCGAAGGTTGAATTCTATTGTTCTGACTGTACACATAATTTAGGATGTATATAATTAATCACCCAAAGTGCTTCCATCACCTTCATCAGCCAACCTTGAATTAGAGTTATGTGAAATAATTGTGAATCAGTCATTAACAGTCATTGATTTTGTGACCTGACATGAATAAGTGCTTTGCAATGGATGATGATGGATTTCTATTCAGATTAATTGCATTGGGATTTTCTGTGTGTCCTAAAAACCATTTTGGAACATGTTCTTTTCGATGACATTGGAACATTCTATTGGTTCTACCTATATAATTGTCACCGAAACTGCAGGTGAACTTTTGGATACAGTTTGAAGTAGAGACCACGGAATTTCGTCTTTTAATCACAGGTACACGGATCGAAAACGTTCGAGATCTGAGGGAAACAGGTGTGGCGTAGAATGTGCGTTGAACAGCTGACCGAAGTCTTTGAGCCGTCAACTGCGTAATCTGATCACCCTTGAATGTTAGGTTAATGAAGATAGCTTTCTTCGGTACAGAGGCGATCTTTTCAAGATGTGGTTTATCCTTACTGTGGCAGCTGATGAAGTTTTCTGGATAACCATTAGCTAATAAAACTGAAAGCATGTGTCACTCATACATATTTTTGTGAGCCCTTGAAAACAAACATTTCACTAGGGAACGTTTATACTGGATAGGAACGAAACTGGTGAAATGAAGAATTTTTCTACTTCATGTCTGATTACGAAATATAGATCGCTTAATCGTTCTATCATCTCTCCTGGTCATTGAAATATCCAGGAATCCGAGTTTGTTATTCAGTTCGAATTCGGAAGTCACTCGGATATTTGGATGAATATGATTAAATAGAGTAATGAAGTTTTCAAAAGGCTTATTATTATCACCTATAATGAGTGTATCATCCACATAACGTTTACATAGCATAAATTCTCCTAGCATACCTTGCATCTGTTTCTCCAATTTCGACATGCATATATCTGCTAACAGGCGACCAAGAGGGCTCCCCATCGCACCACCATCGATTTGTTTGTACGCCTTTTCTTGGAAGGTGAATCTGACATTTTTTTTCTGTACATATTAAGATAATGTCTCTGAGGTAAGTGTCAGGTATAGGTAAGTTTCTCCCATTACTTATAATGTAATCCCAAATGAAATCAACAGTTTCATTAAGAGGAACATTGGTGAATAAGGATTCTATGTCGACTGAGCACACAACCTTTTCTTTAATGTTCAAGGTGTCTAGCCTACTGGCCTTCATATTCGTTTGTTTAATCATGGTGTTTTTCGTTATTGTTGTTATCACAGATCACCTCACTTTTTCATCCTTGATACTGATAGAAACGTTATTATGATTATCATTAGTATTATTATTATGACTGATTGCACAATCTATATGCACAGTCTTATTATCCTAATGACAGAACAGCATGACTGGTTTATCTTTGAATGTTTATTTGTAAAGTTATGTAGGTGTATCAGAGTTGAGCTTGATGAGATCGAACTGAAAGCGCAATATTGCTCGCTCAAATGCCTTCTTATAAATTCTTCATTTCTCTATTACACATCCACCACTGTAAACCTGAACAAAATGGCTATTATTATTATTATTATTTCCTTTACTTCCTAGAGGAACATAGGGCTTCAGCCGCGCGTCTCCATTGCGTTCGGTCCTCTGCTAGAGTTTTCACCTGGCCCCAAATCTGCCCACATGCTTTCATCTCTTCTTCACATGGCCCCCTCCATGTCACCCCACCCTCGGACGATCAACTTGCCGCTTTCCTTTCGGGTTCCACTTGAGCGATGGCCTGGCGTGTGATGTCATTTGATGGTTTCCTCAGAGTATGGCCAGCCAATCCATCTCCATTTCCTCCTGCAAATTTGTTGCACAATCGGTTCCTGGTTGCTTCGCTCCCAGAGATCCCTGTTGCTGATCTTTTCTGACCAGCCATCTGATCTTGAGTATTGAGCGAAGACAACTGTTGATGAAGGTCTGTAGTTTGTTTGAGATGCTCTTTATGGCGTGCAGTGCAAGTCTCTGATCCGTATAATAGCACTGACTGACTTCACATTGGAGTTGAAAATCAGGATCTTATTTTCGTCTTCATGCTGAGTGCTGTTGACCTCCACACAGACTTGAGAGTAGTGAAAGCTTGTCTTGCTTTCCCGATTCTTGCTTTGATATCCTCTCCAGTTTCGTCCGCCTGTAGTTGAAACGATGCTTCCCAGGTAGGTAGGTAGGTAGGTAAAGGAGGTAGTTTCTTTCAGGTTCCTCCCATTTATGCTGATTGTTGTCTGTTGTTGTTGTTGCTGTTGGTGGTGTTGGCCAGGAATCTTCATCACCTCTGTTTTCTCTATGTTCACCTGAAGATAAACAGTAAGAGAATGCGAAACACCACGAGTTGATCCTGCTGAACACTTCTGGATAACTGTCGCTAAGGCAGGTTCAATGACCACATAGCATAAAAGAAAAAAAACACAACACGACAAATTTGCAGATATCGTAGATGTTTGATCAGTTGGATTTTGTAAAAGAAGTTCACTAAGAAAGAGGAAGTTTGTAAAAAAAAATTATATTTGTAAAATCTCAGCGAGATTGAAATGAGTAATTCCAACGTTTCCTGTGTTCGGCAATCTGGTCCGAACTTCTTCAGGGGAATTAATCGAAATTAACACAACAAAGGTTTGAATTTAATTGGTGGATAGTGACTAGCAGTGGAATCCAGGATATCGCGCATTTCGTCCTATTTGGGACTCTTCATCTGGATTTACCTGCACTTCCCATCAACCAATTAAATTCTAATTAAATGCCCAGACATCGTCGACGCATCTGCACAAGAAGCAGACATTTCAACCTAAGACTGAGCACTTCGGTCCGATCAATCGATGGGAAAATCTAAAATTCAATTAAAATAACAGAGGTTTATATATAAAAGGAACATCTCTTGATATCACAATTTATATGATTATGAACAATAAATTTTGTTCGAAACGTCATCCAGTAAAGTATACTGTTTCACTGTGTGATACATCAAATAAACAAACCAATATGGAATTACTTACTACCACAGTGCCCAAGTTTTACACATATATTAATATGAACATTTCTTGTTTTTAAAAACTTTGTCTAATCATGAGTCATGAAACAGGTATCAACATGAATAATAAACAAAATTGTATGAGCAGTGATCGAGTCACCTGACAACTCCAGTAGGTCGAATAAAGCAGCTCAATCTTCAGAAAGAAGACAAAATAATAAGTTCGACAGGGTGCTCCAGCTTAACTCTAATCCTAAATACCATAATTTTGAAAATACGTCTAATCATAAAATTCTAGATACTAACAGTATGAACGGACATGAAGATGTGATGTTATCTAATACATAGCAAATCCTGATTGATAAATAAAAATGGATATATATCACTTATTAATAATACTTGGTCGAAATTCCCGATTGTCTATATTTTCTTATGGAGACGTTAACAAAGGTTCTACAACTATTTACCCACACACACACAAAGACACTCTGTTTAAAGTGTTTAACAAAAGTAGACCAATATTTGTAAGTCCGAGGTCAGATTTCGACCACAGTTCATACAATTTTGTTTATTATACATGTTGATACCTGTTTCATGACTCATATGATTAGAGAAAGTTTTTAAAAGCAAGAGATGTCCCCTTTTTTATATGTATAAACCTCTGTTATGTTAATTTCGATTAATTTCCCTGAAAAAGTTCGGACCAGATTACCGAACACAGGAGACGTTGGAATTACTTATTTCAATCTCGCTGAAATTTTACAAACATAATTCTTTTCAACTAATGTCTACTTCTCACTCGGCGCCCAAATATTTTAGAACTATTCTGTCAAATCTTGACGATAGTTCATTTGAAAGAGGAAGTTTTTCTTCTAACATTGAATATCGTATTGTTGTATGTTTAGTGATCTTTGAGAATAATCTCACTTTACACTTACTACATTTTAATATAGCAAAAATATTCATTCAAACATCTAGAAAAACCAAAAAAATGTTGAACAAAGTGTATCCTTTCCGATAATTTCCTCTTCTGCCTCCACAATTATATTTATAATTTCAAGAGTTTGGTTTGTAAGGATTAGATTTGTTTATACGAGTTTGACCACGGATTGATATCAGTTACAGAACCATCAAAAACCAGCACTGGAGTACTGGCCAGCTGTTTCATCCCACTAGTATGAGAATCATCGGTAGTACGCACCCATCACCAGGGTGCGAACCCAAGACCTTCCGGTTACAAGACTAGCAAGCTCGTAAACCCTTCAACCACTGGGATCCGATTCATTGGTCAGTCCATGAATTCTAACTTCTACCAATGAGAAGTTTTAGGGCGACCACCAACCAATGTCATCGGTGGGAACTCCATCATCACACCTGACTGGATTATATATATATGTTTATATACATCGAATATTCCAGGATAGTCGTCATTAACAATGTCAGTGTTTTTAAATAATTTCGATTTGTTAAGTAAGATCAATGGAGTTACACTTCAAGAAAGATGCATAAGTTATTATAATAAGCATAAAGTGTAATTGTAAATAGAATATCAAATAAAATTGAGGAAATCATTACAACAAATTAAGAATTATTAAAACCTCGATGGCCAAGACAGGGAAAGTGTCTGAACCAACTTCTTCTTTTGGATACATAAGTTAGGCTTCTTAATGTGGATCCCAACGGCCTCAGAAATATTTAGTAAACGAGTTCTTAAGGCAACGTTAAGATTAGTTGTTATGCCGGAGATGACTTTGGAAGCTACCTCGTTAACATCAATCTTGTGTTATTTGTCCACAAGATGAGATAGAATAAAGCTATGAATCGATTTTGTCCGTTCTTTACTTAACCACAATGCAGGGTGATATTCGGAAATCCGATGAGAAACACGCTTAATTGTTCGGCCTATGTAACTAACTGGCTCCACAGTAGCAGTTCTAATAAGCTCTTCTGTCAAGGAGTCCTTGTTTGCATAGAAATATTATTGAGGGAAAGGTTTTCGAATAGCTCAGTTCTGGATATTGTGTTTCAAATTAAGAATTTTTGAATTAAATTAGTGATATACAATTTACACAATTTGAGGTGAAATGTCACCATGGTTGCCTGTGGAAGCTGACATCATTCAGACAACAATATGTGATGTGTCTGGCTGCCTGTAAATGTCAGTCAATAAAGTAAGCATAAATGCATTATGCTGTACTGTGCTGCACACTGTTGATTGATCGGTATGAGTAGTTCCATGCAACTTACATCAACTAGTAGTGCTTTCTAAGCACATGGAAGTTATGTAAACACTAGACAGCAGATTCACTTATTCGCCTGCTGTTTGACAAAGCTCAGAGAGCCGAATTAGTTTAAGCTATCCTAATTGTGTCCACTTATTTAGGCGAACTAGTAGAATATTAAGTCAAAATATCTTGATATCTACCAGACTAGCACAACCACTATCCGGAGTTTAGATGGCTTAGATAAGGCTAATAGTTACTACTGGCTGGTATAAAGGGTATCAATCTACTCACATCTATCAATTAGTGGTATATACCAGCACACATTCAAAACTTCATTGAGCTTTCTGTTTAATATTTCACAGGCTAAACCAATGGATGCCACTAGTTAAGGCTAATTTAATCTTTCTTATGAATATTTAGATAAATATGGTTACATGGAGGATTTCATCATGAGCTGACACTGGTTAGAGAACCACTGGAAGACCTGTCTGGATGTACTGGACAGCTGTTTCGTCAGCCTAGTTTGGGACTCTTCATCAGAACGCACCCACCGGGGTTCGAACCCAGGACCTTCTGGTTACAAGGCGAGCTCGTATACCATTCAGCCACTGGGACCCGATCCAATACTTGAAAAATACGTTTATTCAGGATAGTAATTAAATTCTTCTGGATTGTTGCATTCAGTAAATTTAAGGGTGTATAATGAATGCTATTACAAACCGATTTATCGAAATGAACAACTTTTTCAGTTCATCAACTTTGGATTTGTTTCACTGTAAATTTATCCTTGAATTGACGTTACCTAGAAAACAGCTAAGAATCAGGAACTTACTGATTAGCTATTTCGTGGTGAATTTAGGCGAAAGATCGTGCTTTGAGTATATTACCGTTGAAGAATTGAGATGAAATTCCTTGGTTTTCAACTTATATTCTTTCTTATAGTGGGATCATTTAGGAATAAACATCATTTCTAGAAAGACCTGTAGTTACCAGGTTTATTGTAAATGCACATTGACCAGTAAACAATTGAGATAGCAGGATTTCATCATGAGAACCATTGGAAAACATGGGAGTACTGGACAGATCGCCAGTAAGCATCTCATTGATATTCAAGTATTGGTTTGTAGGTAAGTGGTTACCTGGGGTTCTAGTGGGAAGTCATGACCAGTAGGGTAGAGCAGGTCGGGCGTGAGGACAAATACTCGCCACGAATGACATTCGCTAATGATTGCGCTATGTCGTGAATTGACAATGGTCGGAATTCATGGGCTGGCCATTGGATCGGGGTCCCAGTGACTTAATGGTCTACGAGCTCGCTAGCCTTGTAACCAGAAGATCCTGGTTTCCAACCCCTGTGGTGGGTGGGTGTGTACTGATAAAGAGTCTCAAATTAGGCTAACGAAACAGCTGTCTAGTACTCCCTGCAGGTTTTCCAGTGGTTGTCTAACCGGTATCACAGTTCATGATGAAATCCTGTAACCAATCAGTCAATTTCCTGCAAACCAATATTTGAATTGAGTCTATCGTTTTCATAGTTTTAGTTTCACCAAACTGTGGAACAACTCTTGATTACAGTGTTAAAAGTTTATTCTACCGTCGTTTATTTGCTGCGTAAAGTCCATACGTTATCTGTATCATTTTCTGTCAATCCATAAAACTTTGTTAATGGAGTAAGCAGCCTATCCTAATGATCTATAAGAAGATTGTACAGCTTGTGAAAATGAATCATCGAAAAGAAAATTTTCTTGGCTGTTTACGTCTTTTTTCTTATAGTAGATTTTTATACATAACTGACTAATAAATTAGTTTATCATTGAAGAAAAATTAATATTGTTGTAATATCTTTGGATAAACCTGATAATTTTGTGATGAGTTATTTTTCCAAGCATTTGACAATTTCTTACCTAACCAGAAGTTAAATTTCAGTCAAAATGGCCTGCTGAATGGTCAACAGGTTTTACCTCGTAACCTAAATATTCCGGCTTCGACCTCTATCGCAGTCGTGGGTGTCAAGTAGTTCCAAACTCGGACGAAACAGTTGTCTCGTATTCTCTGGTTTTCGATGAGTATGTAAATATCAATCTGTAAAGAGGTTTACCCACTTCATTCATCTTTTATAATGTCATTTAAACTTGAAACTACTTCCTCGAACTTATTTGAAGAGTTTGAAAAAGGGAGATTGACACAAGGTTTATCGTTATGTAACATACCTTGGTTAGGAAGAAGCATAAAACACACAACAACAAATAGGTGTCTGACTTTACTTTTAGATCTTTCTATAATATACATTCATTACTATCAAGAGGATGGATCAGTGGTTCAATATATATTGCTGATTGACGTGCGTCGGTGGCACAGCGGTTAGGACTCTCGTCGACCATGCACATGGACCGACGTTCGATCCCCTACCGACGCACACCCGATATCTATGGTCAGCCTGCGAAATTTGGGCTACCGATATCCATGCTGAAAATTCCATACTTGTACTGAAAATACGGTGTGGCATCAAGCTATAAATCAAAATAAAAAAATAAATCACCAACAGATGGCAGTTTCTCCGGTTTGAGCTGAGCTTATCACTGGTTTGCCCTGTTTCAAGCAACTGATTTAGCTGAATAAGTTTAAACCATCCGATATCTGGTTACCTACTTAAGTGAACTGATATAATACGTTAAAGGATAGATGAGATATGTCATGTCTTTCAGGGATCATGTTTTCATTTCAACTTATTATTGATTAGCTTCTTTAACCTTGGAGTTTTAGTGTAATAATCATGCAGTGGTAACAATGAATATATATTTACTCAAGTATTGGTTGGCAGAGATTTGATTTTGAACAAAGCAAGAACTACAGTTTTAGCAGAATAAAATGGTACCATCTTTTATTTCGTTGCCTTCTCGTCAGCTGCTTACAGGGCAAAGACACTATTAAATGTATCTACAAAAACAATTTTAACATACTTGCACAGAGTTCATTTTAAACAAAAATCAATCAATGTATGCATACAGTAATAATATATACATATATATACGTAATATTAAACACTATTCCGAACAATAATAATCATACACAATGGAAACTTTCCACATTACGTAATCAGATAAAAGATGAAAATATCCAGTTACCAGGGCAAAGAAAGACTGATAACCGCTTCTTTCTTAAGGCATAAGTCAGGTTCCAGGCGCTTGATGGAAATGGCTTCAGCAAACTTGAGGAGAATTGAGCTCTTTTCCCTATTGATAACTTTGAATGACTTTTCGACGTCCACCTCATGACCCGTGTCGAGGAGATGCCTGGCGATGGCACTGTTTAAAGCATTTGTTCCCTTTAGACATAAGCTTTTTTGTACATGTTCAGAAAATCGTAGATATGCCCTTCTTTCTGTTCTCCCAATGCAACTGCTCCCGCAGATACATGTAAATTTGTCTACACGGTTAAAGTTAACATGAGAAGGTTATCTATCGATTTTTGACTGCACTAGATAGCAAGTTGTTCGACAGACGGGAACGAGCTTAGCTGCCGCATAGACTCTGCCTAGAGACGTCCTAAATCTTCTGTTGACGATTGCTGTAGTATTTTCACCTTTATTATCAAGTTGAATGTAGATGGGCTTTTTCCCACTGTGATTTGTTTGAAATTTGAGCTTACAGATCTTCCATACTTGTTAATGAACCTTTAAGAGTAACCCTTGATTTTCAACATCTTTTCGAGAATCATGAATTCTTCCTCTAATTTCTCTATAGAGCATATTCTCCAAGCTCTTTGGTACAGGTTCTTGACTAGTGCTCGTTTGAAGCTATTTGAACAAATACTATTAAAATGTAGGTATTGTCCATTCCATTTAGGCTTTCGCTAAATTGACTTTTGAAGACTACCATCTTCTAGGCGTTCCATGGTGATGTCGAGGAAGTGGAACTTTCCGTCACTTTCATGTTCCATAGTGAACTCATTATTGGTGTGCGCACAACTGAATAATCTTAGTAGGTGTGAAGCATGACTTTCATTTTTGCACACTATAAATGTGTCATCAACATATCGACAGTAGGAAGTTGTTTCGTCGATTGCATGCTTCAACTTTGTTCTTTCAAGGTTGGACATGAATATATCTGCTAAAACAGGGCTAATTGGACTGCCTATAGCTACACCATCTATATGGCGGTAAAGAGTGTTGTCATAATGGAATTTTACATCCATGGTACACATTAGCAGTAGGAGTTTGAATTCCGACTCTGGGAGTGGGAGAAGACCAGACTGCTGACAAATAATCTCAACAGTTTCGTTGATTAGACATTTGATTGGTTTCAAGTAAGACCACTAACTAATTTTGAATAATGTACACAGCTGTTTCGTCCCAGTTTTCGACTCTTCGGGTACTCAGTGGGATCATTGCTGCATACTACTGAACAGTACAAAACTAGGATGAAATAACTAGTGTAAGTTCGTTGCCTAACTTGAAGTGAATAAAAAGCAAGTTAATTATTACATGGATTATTTCTTTTTAGGTGACTCATTGACTTCTCAAAGTTTATTTTAATTGGATGAGTATTAAAAACCCATAATGCAGTTTTTTTCACAAATAATTTAGCGAACATCACAATAGATATTCCAGTTATGTAAAATAAGTATACTGAAACGAAAGCAACGGCAAGATTGTTACGCAGGACCTTGTATCCTGGTTAAAATTTAAATACAAATTCTATTATATAACTAACCTTTTATTCTTCTACATTCTTCTGAAATTCACTAATTCTTTAGCTTATTCTTAAATAATCAGTCAGTGCCGATCAACATTTTTGTTAAATAAATACAATTCATTTTAAAATATACATAAGTATAACCTTTACAAATTTATCTATTTCTTTAGGCTTATCATTTTGTATCTGAAATGTTGTACATTGATCATGTGATCAATTTATCAATGAGTTTAAAGCTTTCCTATTGGTAGTTGTACATATTATTGATTTGATATTTATTTAATTTATGTGTTTATTCATATTTATTATTTTTCAAAGATATTTTTTGTTGCTGTATACATATGGTAGATATAAAATACAAGTTTATGCTAAGTAAATATTTATTTGTCAAGTTGAATGGCTTTCTCCATCACTCAACCATAATTTACACATATATATAAAGCGAAAATATTAATTCAGATACTGAGAAGATAAAAGGAAATTTGAGCAAACAGTATTCTTTTCGATAATTTCCTCTTTCGGTCCTACGAAAAAATATATATATATACATCAAGAACAAGATTTGGATTTTCAGCACAAATGTGAAGTTGATCCTTCTGTACGGGTCACAAGCTTGATTTCCAGCAGGTAGCAAACTTTTATCAAGACTTTGAGGAGCAAGGAGACAGGAATACGTTGGGCGACCGATAGGAAGACTCTAAAAGATCTGGATTTCGCGCAAGAATGATATATGTCTAATGTCACACAAACTCGAAGACTTGAAGGTAAGCGGAAGTCTGCAAACTGGCTGGAGAAGCAGCCAGAGAAGACAGGACTGCAGGTGAAATTAGAGAAGGTGGAGAAGGAGGTGATGAAGATAACCAACCAACAACAACCAGCAGCAATCACCGTCAACGGGAGAGATTTCACAGAGGTTACCTCCTCCCTTCACTTATCCGGCTAGGAAGCATCGTTTCAGCCACAGGCAATCGAAACGGATGAAGATGTCAAAGCCAGCAAGACAGAATCGGAAAGGCAAGATACGCCTTCATCAACCTAAAACCAGTTTTGAAATCTTCCGCACTCAGCATAAGTAACAAGATTCGGACTTCCAACACCCACGTCAACTTGGTTGGTCCTTCTAAACAGATCAGAAACTTGCACTGCGCATCACGAAAAGCATTCACAACAGTCTAATGCAGACTTTTATCAATAGCTGACCACCTTGCCGGCTCCATGCTAAAGATCAAATGGCCAGCCAACTAGAAAGAATTAGTGACAAGAAACTCTGACGAAGAGGAGATTAGAGATTTCAGGCAATCGTAAACCCAGCTGAAGAGGGTGGCAGAAAATAGAAGAAAGTGGAGATGTGTTGTTGAAGCCCTATGTTCTACTTGGAACCCAAGGGAATAATAATAATTATTATTCTAGAATAATCATCATTAACAATATTGCTGTTCTTTAAATAATATCGATTTGTTAAGATCAATGAAAGTACAGTTCAAGAAACATGCATAAGTTATTATAATAAGCATAAAAGTGTAATTGTAAATAGAATATCAAATAAAATTAAAGAAATAATTACAACAAATTAAGGATTATTAAAACTTTGATGACCAAGGTAAAGAAAGTGTCTGAACCAACTTCTTCTTTTGGATACATAAGTTAGGTCTGTTAATGTAGATCCCAACAGCCTCAGGGGTGTGCAAATAGCCAAAGTCTTGAGATGAAATCCTCCATGCAATCAAACAAAAATCCCTACAAAACCAATACTTGAAAATTAATCTGATGCTCACTAGTGACTTGCCATATTCAGGCAGTTAACCTGGGGCTCTAGTGGGAAGCTGTGACCAGTAGGGTACAGCAGGTTGAAGATGAGGCAGTAACTCATCGAAGAAGACATTGCGAAATGGTCACGCTATGTCGTGAATTGGCAGAAGTTAGAATTCATGGACTGGCCATTGGATCGGGTCCCAGTGGCTCAATGGTCTACGAGCTCGCCTTGTAACCAGAAGGTCCTGGGTTCAAATCCCTGTGGGTGCGTACTGCTGAAGAGTCCCGAACTGGGACGAAACAGCTGTCTAGTACTCCCAGGTTTTCTGGTGGTTCTCTAACTGATGTCAGCTCATGATGAAATCCTCCATGAAATTAAGATTAGTTGGTTTATGATAGATGACTTTGAAAGTTGCCTTGTTTACACCAATTTTGTGTTCTGAATCTACCAGATGAAGTAGTATACAACTATGAATGAACTTTGTTTGTTCCTTACTTAACCATGAAGGATGGGGTTAGGAAGTCCGATGATAAACGCATCTAAGTGTACAGTCTATGTAACTGGCTCCATATAATTTTATTTTTCTATTTTATTACAGCTTGACTCCACACAGTATTTTTGATACAAGTGTGAAATTTTCAGCATGTGATATCGATAGCCCAAATTTTGCAGACCAGCCATTGATATCGGGTGTGCGTCGGCCGGGAATCGAACCCCGGACCATGTGCATGGTCAGCCAGCGTCCTAACTACTGTGCTAGTGACGCAAAAGGGGAATTTATCGAAGAGAATATATATATTAAAAAGTCCAAAGTTATTTTAAACAGAACCTCTTGTATATATTATTATGTATGACGTCAACACTTTTACATTTGCAGTAGCATTGAGGTTGAAATAAGGACGCCGAGTTAGACACAGATGCGGTGATTACGAATACCGTTTGACTACGCCAACACAAATATACAATATCGCTTGTTTTTCATCCATTGGGAATTACACAATCTTTTATAATAATGAATATCATATACCCAATGCAAAAATTATTTCAGACTGTCAAAAGTGAACTTGGTTTGGACGTATATATAACAATATACAGCAGCTGTCTGTTTCCCCAACTTGTAGTTTACCAGCATTAAAAGTACTCTGAACTAATTTTCTTAACTTCTTCGTGATAAATAATATTTTTTTAAAGTCTGAAATCAATTCAGTTGGATTCTTTTTTTCTCCTTTTTGTAGAAGATATCAAGTGTCATTCATATATTTGTAGTGATTAGATCTTTGCGAATTTATGTTGTTTAACAGAGAAAAAGAAGAATTTAAGACTTATAAACACTTTTATTTTACAGACAATTTGTAAAATAAAAACAAGAATTCTATGATATTGCCAAGTATCCCTTTTATCTGTCTTGAATCAGTATGATGGCGTGGCGTGTACAAAAATAACTCTTGTACTATTTTATGCACTAAGCTATTATCAAGATGCCATCTAATGTCGTCCTACTCTTACTAGCTGTCTGCGAGAGCTATCGATTGTCTCAATTTTTTTTTAGTTCACTATGCCTGCATTTATGAGTCGATGACTGGGCGGTAGAATGCTGGCCAACCACTCCACACGTGGTCTGAGGTTTACATTCCACTCTGATGCACTCCTAAGCTTCGTTTAGCTGGTAAATGTCGGGTAAAAAGTTAAAAATTGGGCGTGACGCTAACAGTCCTACTCCATGGAAAGAATAACATTTATTTTCTTTTTTTATTTATTTTGACTGCAGCTTGATGCCGCACAGTATTTTCAGTACAAGTATGGAATTTTCAGCATGGATATCGGTAGCCCAAATCTTGCAGGCCGACCATAGATATCGAGTGTGCGTTGGCAGGGGATCGAACCTCGGACCATGTGCATGGTCGGCGAGAGTCCTAACCACTGTGCCACCGACGCACATCACTGATAGTGAAATTTCCAAACTCAAGCATTGAAGCCCTATGTTCCACTCGGAACGCAAATGCATAAAATCAATACCTGAGTTCCATACATATTAATAAAGAGGATACAATATTCAATGAATTATCGAATTTTCAATAACATCATTTAATTGAGACATTTAATTGATAATGACTAAATCATTCATAATTTCGGAGCAATAAAACATGAGAGAATAATTAAAGTACAGAAAGGAACTGAGATGTATTACAGTTGATAAGTAAACGTCTCTATGCCTGATTGTATTGATCCTTGTGTTTATGGGATCTCATTGGCAATTTTAGAACTCTATCCTGGAGTTAGCCATGAGAGAATAATTGGTTTCTATCTCGGTGTCACTCTGAGGGTCCCTTTATCAATATTTAAGAAAATTGACAAGTTAGATCACGAAGCGGAGTACTGGAAAGCTGTATCATCTCAGTTTCAGACTTTTTCGCAGTACCCACTCTTGACCTCACCAGGGATTTAACCTAGGACCTTCTGTTTACTAGGTGAGCCTGAGACAGAGTCCAGTGGCCAGTTTATGCGTTTGCAACATATGACATGGACGTCGATCAAGTGTCTGTCATTTCACCCGACTTGATGTGGCCCACTGTTCACGTACTGGTGAAGAGTCTCAAAGTAAGGCGAAATATCTTTTGAGTAATCCCTGGTTTTCTCCTATCCTATAATTGAAGCCAGTTCAATTAATACAACTCAACATTCAGAAATAAGTATTTCTTGAATGTGAAACTATAAGAGTTAAAGTATATGTGAAATAAGAATGATATAAGAATCAATATCTATCAAAAGACTGGTTAGGAGACAGTAACTATAGTGATAATTTAACCCCATTTTCCTCAAAGAATTTATCGTAGATTACCGGTAGGAAAACTACTGATCAGTAGAATTTCCTGAATATTTATTATTTCCAGTCAGTAGGTTAAATTTTCAACTGTTGGAATGAATCGCTTGTTTTCTATCTAAACCTTCATTTAAAGTGCTGTACGAATGAAAGAGGGTGCTACTGAAGAGCCACTTACATTTTAAAGTAGTCTGCAATGATTCACACCTGTTTTGTGAGGGCTGATGATGCTACTTAGCGGCTTAAACTTTGGTAGATGGAGCAAAATTAAAAACTGGAGACTAGGTGTTTAAAAGCCGATTGCCCTTAAATAATGAACCAAATCTCCGCTAGAATGAAAATATTCACAGAGTAGACTTTATCAGATGATTGGAGGAAGTTAGCAGGAAGCCCTGGACCACAGCTTTGTGACTGTTGCATTCGTCAGCGAGGAGTATCTGCAACCGCGAAGGAACCTATGTCCCTTATGAGATTCGAACCAGTGTATCAATCAGAGACGTTAAAACTGAGCTGTTTAGGCTCGTTACTGACCTCTTATAGGATTGTAATGGATACATTAATTGGTCACCAGGGATTAGCCAGTATCATGTGTCTAGTCCTTGTTGCTGGTACAAGCAGAATTCTACCCTACAAGTCTACAGTATGCTTACTGAGGTAGGTGGTTTTCCATCTTGTTGCACTCTGAACTTATGCCAGATAGTTGCAGGCACCAACAACAAGGACTAGACGAACAACACTGGTTCCTTCCCAGCCCCCAACTTTAGAGCAAATAACCGCACAATGAAACAGACATATTCGAATTTGTGTTGTAGGGAAAAAAAGCAGAAGAAGACAATAATCTTTGTCGAACTTTAACAATATGATAATAGGAACCGATAATAATTCTCCGTCAATTCTGTGATGAGTTATGTGAAAAGGAAGAATTGGAGCAAGGTTTAGTAACAGCCAGTTAAAAGTACACTCCCCCTTTTTAAATTGAGTCAAAACAGGCATAGAACCAAACATGATTTAGGAGCTGCTCCAAACAGAACCTATGAAAACATAAAAATAATTTGCATCTATCACATGAGCTGTATGTTTAGGTAGTGAAAAGCACTTATCTGTTGTTAAATGCTGAATAGGTATCGAAAAATGCCTATATCATAATACATATTCTCTTTTGATTCAATAAAACAAAGTTTTATTTGTCAGTCTTTTGCTTCTAACTCTGTGAAGTTAGTTTATACAGCTGTTAGCTATAAAAAGGACTTAAACAAAAGCAGAACAAAAATCAAACACTGGATAATATATATTTGAAAAAAGAATAGTTGTCATCAAATACTTATTGTTAACGATTGCCAGAAAGATACGATAGACGCAGCTGAAAAACGCATCACAAATGTACTGAGAGATCTCAAGAAAAAAAAATTGATTGACAATAAGGTTTACAATGATTTAAAACCCCAAGGATCTCGTTCGTCCCACATGTGTGGCCTTCCAAAGACACACAAAAGCAAGTCCCCCTGAGAGCTATACTTTCGATGATCAACTCACCTTAGCATAAGGTCGCTCGTTGGCTTCCAGAGAAGTTGGAACCCATTCGTCGATGACTAGCTGTGGACACCATGAAGGACTCATTTCATTTCACCGAAAGTGTAAAATACGTGAACGTTTCAAAAAAGTTCATAGTATTATTATTTGTTGCAACCTCCTTGTTCACAAGGTTCCCAATCAGTGAAACTATTGAGATCATTTATCAGTAGTCTGACCCTATCCCACTCAAAGAGTCGGAATTCAAAAGCCTACTGCTAATGTGAACCATGGATGTAAAACTTTTTATTTGACAACACTCTTTACAGCCAAATAGATGGTGTAGCTATGGGCAGTCCACTTAGCCCTGTTTTAGCAGATATATTCATATCCATTCTTGAGAAAACAAGGATGAAGCATACGATAGATGAAACAACTTCTTATTGCCAACATGGTGATGACACATTTGTAGGATGCAGCAATCAAAGTCATGCTTCCTAACTACCCAGATTATTCAACGGCGCACAAACAAATATTGAATTTATAATGGAATATGAAAATGATGGACAGTTCCATTTCCTTGACATTGTCAGGCAACGTCTAGAAGATGGTAGTCTCCAGAGGTCAATTTACCGAAAGCTTACATGGAAAGGACGATACCTACTTTTTAATTTTTTGTGCAGATAGCTTCAAATGAGCACCAGTCAAGACTCTGTACCAAAGAGCTAGAAGAATATACTCTACAAAGAAATTAGAGGAAGAATCCATGATTCTCGAAAAGATGTTGGAAATCAAGGGTTACTTTCATAGGTTCATTAACAAGTATGGAAGATCTGTAAGCTCAAATTTCAAACAAATCACAGTGGGAAAAAGCCCATCTACATTCAACTTGATAATAAAGGTGAAAATATTACAGCAATTGTCAACAGAAAATTGAGGACGTCTCTAGACAGAGCCTATCCTGCAGTTAAGCTAGTTCCCATCTATCGAACAACTTGCTCTTTGATGCAATCAAAAATCGATAGATATCTTTCTCATGTTAACTCCAACTGTATATACAAATTTACATGTATCTGCAGGAGCATTTACATCGGGAGAACAGAAAGAAGAACACGATTTTCTCACCATGTATCGAAAAGCCTACGTCTCAAGGAAACAAAATCTTATAATACCGCTTTTACCAAGCTTCTCCTTGATACGGGTCATGAGGTGGAAATCGCTAAATCCTTTAAAATTATCAATAGACAAGAAAGCTCACTACTCCTCAAGTTTGTCGAAGCAATTTCTATAAAACGCCCGAAACCCGGCTTATGAGTTCAGAATGAAGCAGTTATCAGTCTTTCCCTGCTCTGGTATCTGGATGTCTTTATTATCTCTTTCACCTGACTAAGTAACCTTTGACTTTAACCTCACCCTCCACCCTTTGATATGGTGTAATTTTGCTTGTCTCTTGTTTCTATGATTTGAGTTGAACTCAGTACATTGTTACCTAATTTATTAGTCACTCTGCATCTTACGCATCTCTAGTCTTTATTATGTAACTCCTTTACCATTGTGTGCATACATTTACTTTGTTTAAACTTGAAGTCCCTGTGTAAAACCTACATGAGCGTAATTTTCTGAGCACTGGTCACTAATTGCGGAACCTTCTGTCAGCTGACACCATGTAAAATTTGCAAGTATGTGAAAACGGTTCTGTACATAAACTTAGTAATTTATTTGGGCTGTAAGCAGCTGATGAGAAGCCAACGAAATTAACAATGATGGTACCATTTTATTCTGCACAAACCACTATTGTTCTTGCTTTATTCAAATTCGAAAAGGGGAATAAATTTATGAAATTACTGGTTGATTATTATTTATTATTTGTCCCTTGCCTTCTGTGTATTCTGTTTTTTGGTCATTATTTCACTTAGCTATACAAATGCCCAGCAGCTTTCACTTTGACTTCAAATAATCTCTTCTACGTCATCTTCAAACGCTAAGCTCGTTGTTTTCCACTCGAGTTCTAGTCAAGGACTTGGTGTGTGATGTTCCTCAATGGTCCTTTCAGTGTATGCCCAATTCACCTTCATTCCCTTTTACACATTTGTTGGATTATTGGCGGTTTCTTGCCAGAGTTCCTTGTTGCTTATCTCTTCTAGATGATCTTCAGTATCGAGAGAAGGGGACAGCGGGTGGTGAAAGTCTGCAGTAGCCTGTTGGAATTGCTTTCGATGACGCGAACGACTAGTGTCTATAGTATATAGAAGCAGTGAGACTTGTCATGAGGCGATAGGCATTTGCACTATTAAGCCTAAACTATGCATTCAAAAGAAGTTCGTACAGAAATTACCCCTCCCTTAGCCGATTAACACCAAACCAATTAATCACATCTCCACCACCCATCACTTATATTTTCAAACCCCATCCCTTAATCTTATCACATCTTCATTAAAACGTATTTCATTTACTTCGCTTACAATCTTGCATTACGTAATCGGATCATTTCTTTTTCTAAGCCTTTATCGACTACTTCTACCTGAACATCTTATTGAATAAGGCATTTACAAGACAAATTTCGTGAGATGATATCGTCATTTCGCAGGTTCTCACTTCAATCGCTTCACAACTAACATGGTTCACAATAATAAAATAAAATAAAAGGCATGACAATTACTCAGTTATATAAAAACAAAAGTACATAATAATGACCAATCATATTTAAATAGGTCAAGTATACTCACAATGGTAGGCGAAGGTTGAAGTCTATTGATTTCTGTACACATAGTTTAGGATGCATGTGATTAATCCAGGGTGCTTCCAACACCTTCATTAACCAACCTTGAATTAGAGTTGTGTGAAATAATTGTGAAACAGTCATTAACAGTCATTGATTTTGTGACCTGAGATGAATAAGTGCTTTGCAATGGATGATGGTGGATTTCTATTCAAATTAATTGCATTGGGATTTCCTATCGGTTTTAATAACCATTTTGGAACATGTTCTTTTCGACCACGACATTGGAACATTCTGTTGGTTCTACCTATATAAATGTCACCGAAACTGCAGATGAGCTTGTGGATACAGTTTGAAGAAGAGACCACGGAATTTCATCTTTTAATCGTAGGTGCAGAGATCGAAAATGTTCGATATGCGAGGGAAACAGGTGCGGCGTAGAATGTGCGTCCGATGGCTGACCGAAGTCTCTGAGCTGTCAACTACATAATCTGATCACTCTTGAATCTTAGGTTAATGAAAATGGCTTTCTTTGGTACAGAAGCTGTCTTTTCCGGGTGTGGTTTATCATTACTGGGACAACTGATACAGTTTTCTGGATAACAATTAGGTAATAAAAGTGAAAGCATGTGTCGCTCATACATATTTTGTGAGCCCTTGAAAACAAACATTTCACTCAGAAACGTTTATACTGGATAGGAAAGAAACTGGTGAAATGAAGATATTGTCCACTTCATATGTCTGATTACGAAATATAGATCGCTTAATCGTTCTATCATCTCTCCTAGTCATTGAAATATCCAGGAAACCGAGTTTGTTATTCAATTCGAATTCGGAAGTCACTCGGATATTTGGATGAATATGATGAAATAGAGTAATAATAGTTTTCAATAGACTTGCTGTTATTATTACCAATAATGAGTGTATCACCCACATAACGTTTATTTCACATAACTCTAATTCAAGTTTGGTTAATGAAGGTGTTAGAAGCACCCTGGATTAATCACATACATCCTAAATTAAGTGTACAAAAAACAATAGACTTCAACCTTCGCCTGCCATGGTGAGTATACTTGACCTATTTAAATATGATTGGTCATTATTATGTACTTTTGTTTTATATAACTGAGTAATTGTCATGCCTTTTATTTTATTTTATTATTGTGAACCATGTTAGTTGTGAAGCGATTGAAGTGAGAAACTACGAAATGACGATATCATCTCACGAAATTTGTCTTGTAAATGCCTTATTCAAATTTATCGAAGAGACTAATTGTTTTAATTGATATCTTGTGTAGTTTATTGTATGGATATTGTTAGTTAGATGTTTGGCATAATATATTTTATAAATGAGTGCTACTGTCGATTGGCTGATGAGGTGTTATAAAGCAAATATGGCTCGAATAGCCAATATGAATATAGTAGACCAGTTATCGAACAATGTAAAAACAACTGAATATAAATTATCAGAAACTCAACTTGTACCTTTTATCTGCACGTCTAAATCTGTATTACTTGTTGTTAGGAGCCCCATAGTGACATGGAGGGGATCGTATAATGAAGAGGTGAAAGCTTATGGGCAGTCAGGGAGCTAGCTATAGAAGAATTCGGATAACAGGGCGCAGTGAAAATGTTCTGGTGAAGCCCTATGTTCCACTAAGAACCCAGGGGAATAATAATGGGCTTCTGAGATCCATATTCTTCCTTGTGTGTTCCAGTACGTCGTCTCGGTTGGATGTTCAGTGTGTGCTCTCTGAGCTTCAGTCGTCCTTATAGACTTGTCCGTAAGTGGTTCCGTATGATTTTTGCATTTTTCCTTTACGTTCCTAGTGGAACCCGATGGGGTGGCTAGTCTCATGCCCAACCTCTCCTCTTTGCCAGTCATACTACTCAGCTTAGCAAGGTTTAGGAGTACTTCGACCGGGGTCAAGTCCCAGACCACATCCATGATTGGTGAAAATTCTACCACTTTACCACCGACTCATAAGTCCCTCTAATAGGGATTCTATTTTCGCCGACAACACATCTGTACATTTGATCTGTTAACCAAGGTTCCATTTGTGAATGAGGGAAGGGATTTTTATTTTACTGTTCTTTTTGACCTTGAATTTTATTGCCACACATAAGAATAACACTTCTTTGTCATCTGTTATGTTTGAGCAAAATCCTTGATTCCGTTTTTCGCCGATTATTTTCCCCAGCTGGTTAGGAAATGACCATTTTTTCTTCTTCAGCAGGCTATTGATTGGTTCTATGACCATCTGTAGGTTGACTGAATTTTCGTTTGAATAACAGGCTTCCAGGAATTCCGTTGATATTTTTCAGTTTACACTTTGTAAGATAACTGTATTTTTGAAGTTATATTTGTGCTGTTGATTGTTTATATACAATGAGACCGAAGAGGAAGTATGGTCCCCTGGTCTTCTTGCTGTTAATTGACTTTCGTCAATCCTTCAGGCATTTTATTGAACACATTGTCAACAAAGTAAGATAACAGATAATCTTTAAAACAAGTTACACCTTCAAGTGGTAGACTGCAGGGATTTGATTGGTTACAGTTTCGGTCACGAGCTAATATCAGCTAAAAAAAATACCATCGAAGCACCAGGGAGTACTCGACAGGTATTTCGTCCTAGTTCGGGACTCTTCTGTAGTAATCAGTCGACAGGATTTGAACCCAGGACCTTCCATTTTAAAGGCAAGCTCTTAGACTGGCTCTGTACTGGAAGTTACTTGGAGTTCTAGTGAGGAGCCGTAGGCAGCGAGATCCACTAAGTTGAGTAAGGTAACACTTACTCCCCTATAACAGTGGATGGAAGTTTTGCTGAGTGTATCAAAGAAGTTGGCGGGAGTTGGAATTCGTAGGCTAGGTCTCAACGGTAGAACGGTCTACGACTCCGTCTTGTGACCAACAGGCCCCGACTTCGAACCCTGTTGAGTATGCACTACCGAAAATTCCCAAGCTAGGACAGAAGGGCTGTTGAGTACTCCCTGATTTTCTGATGGTTCTCTGACTGGTGTCACCTCGTGATCAAACCTGCAATAAATTACATTTGTCTTGTATCCATTAGATGCTGAATTTTTCGGATTGCAAAATAGGCTTTATAGTCTGGAATTCAGTCAGTATGAATGGCTTTCAGTGCGCTTTTGCCTGTAAGATTCCGTTGATGAGGACATCTATGAAAAATATATACGTCGTTTTCATCTTAATTTTTTGTAAATCGAACTGTTTTTGGTATTTTATCGATGAATTCCAAAGTTTTTTAAGAATTACGAACTTATCATCAACGCATCTTGTCCAAATTTTGAATTTGGTCGAATGAGTAAAAGTTAACTTTAGCCTGTGTATCACTGTGTCATATAGGTGCCCTTTTTAATTCCTTTTAAATCTTGCCACTGAACTATACAGGTGGTGAAGTGTAATGCGAAACTAACCACCTCATAGCAGATTGGTAACTATGATTTTTGTATACTTCGAAAGATTTCAGTGATGCTAGATTTGGCTTGACTGAAATGAAAAAAAGCAACGCCACATCTAAGGAGACCGTTCTATATTGTCTTCTATATTGAAATTTTTAATTTTATTTAGAAGTAGAGTTTGGTGAGTTGGCTGAAAGTTCCCTGTCATTGAGGTGGTAATGCAGTCAGTCTTCTATACAGTTTGTTTGACAGATTGCAGATATCCTAAGTAGTGAAACTACTGGTCATAATGGGATATTTGTTATAATAAAGGTTTTTGTATTTCCCAATGAAAGGAAAACAAAACGACTAATTTATCTCATATTGAAATACAAATTTTAAAAAACAAGTAATAACTTTCATTATAAGAAAGGTTTTCTTTTGTATTTTCCAATGAATGAAAAACAAAACGATACTGTTGTTTTTACTGACGTTTCGCTATTTAATGCTGTTGCCAATAGCTTTATCAAAGTATTATCCAGTTTCCCCAATAGTCGCTGACCTTTTCATGAATACATTCGAAGATAATATCTTTTCAAGCATATTCACTCCTAAAATATGGTTAAGATATGTAAATGATACTTTTGTAGTGCTAAAGCGAGATATACACGTGTCATTCTTGGAGAAAATAAACAATCTATCTCTCAGAATCCAGTTTACTTCGGAAGCAGAATCAGACGTCAGTTAACTACCATTTCTAGACTGCCTAGTTAAGAGGAGGGAAAACCGACATTTTAGTATATCTATATTCAGGAAGAAAACCCACTCAAACAAATATTTAGACTTCGGCTCATCACACCTTATCAGCGCAATGGTGTCAGTTGTTTCAAGTCTTGTTAGACGAACACACTCTCTGATAACGGATGAGAAGGAAAAATAAGAAGAAATATCAAACATTACTGAAATTCTCAAGCAAAATAACTACCCAAAGAACTTCATCAACAAAATCAACACTGACATTAAATATGGTCGAAAACGTATTCCGAAAACATGGACCTCAACAGTTGTCATTCCACATAGAGCAGAGACGTCAGACGATATCAGAAGAGTACTCAATAAGCTCGACATCAGAGTTTTCTTCAAAACATCAGACACACTTCAAAGCCAACTTGTCCATATAAAAGACCAGATCCCTAAAGATTCTCTATCTAATTGTGTGTATAAAATAAAATGCTTGGAATGTGATGCGATATACATCGGACAAACATCTCGAGAAATAAAGATCAGAAGAAATGAACACCGTAGAGCATCTGTTCGACCACCAAGAAATCCAGTTGAACTAGAAAAGCTTGAAAAATCATCAGCCAGTCATAGCTCGCCAACACGCTATAGAATCAGGCCACAAAAATGACTTTGACAATACTGAAATAATCCAGAAAAACTTCAGAAATCACAAACAACGTCTAGTATCAGAAGCACTTCATATCAAGTGGAATCCAAATTGTTTGAATAGGAATGATGGACTAAAACAGAATTTGACCTGGTTACAGCACCTCCCTCCCCCATGAAGTGACAAAATCAACGGGAATTTGATGTGCTATTTCATTATGTAAACACACGCTGCTTTGTTATCTTCACCAATTGGCCAATTTTACAAGGCAAAAATGATCCCACACTGAGGAACGATGATTAAGTTGTTATATATAGAAGCCGAGATTTTGTAAATTCTGGTTTAATAACACTAAATAGCGAAACATCAGTAAAAAACAATATCGTTTTGTTCTTCATTCATTGGGAAATACAAAAAAACCTTTATTATAATGAATATCATATACCCAATGCCCACATTTTTTCAAACTGTTAAAAGTGAACTTGGTATGGACATATATAAATGGGATATTTGTATTGGATATTTTAGGTCAACAATCAAACATCTTGTAAGATTGATCCATGTGTCTTCAATCACCGTTCTCTATCCCTTGTAAAATGCGATGTGAATAGACTTCATTGAGTAGATGTTTAATGACCCACTGATCTATTACTCTACGGATTTAAAAAAAAATTTTAGTGATATTACCAAAAGGTTTGTTTTTGATGGGAAATATTATATACGTATATTGAAAAATTGAACAGTCTTCCAGAGTGTTCCCACGAATGGTAGTGTAAGAAGATCATTGGTAACCTTTAAGTACATAAAGCACTACTATTTAACCCTTCATAATTTCTTGATCAATTTTTTATCATTGTTCAAAACATTTGTCAACATCCTTGGAATTTAGATGATATTTGACTCTCATGAGCAAGAGCTATTATTGAGGTGTCAGATTGTGAAAGAAGTGCCAATGAAGTGTGTTTGTGCTAATGAACACACTATATTTGAATGAATTAATGCAGACATCTAATAACTTATAGGGAGTTTTCATTTGAAGTGATATTAACCAGTGGTACTCTTTGGAGATATCGCAGGTAAACATTCACTTGTATTTTGATTATAGATCAACTCTGATGCCTAAGAAATAGGGTGTTAAGCAAGGTAAATAAGTCAGCTAACACGGTTGTCGAGCTTCATCGATAGAGGTGAGCAGGATGAGTGTTTCGCACCTTTAGTTCTCATCTTCTTCCATGAGTGATTTAACTGAAACATGAGTAGGTTAAAGAAGAGTTAGCAGCTTTCAGACTCAAACATGGTACTTATCCACGAAGTCTTTAACTGTTGATCTGAGCTACGTGAAAGAAGGCTGGCATCCTTAGGATGTTAACAATGAATGATTCGAGACTGTCGGTAACTTGGCTCAAAATCGTTTGTTCCCTTAATTGAAGTACTTCTTCAAAGTGTGGCAATTTGAACTGGGTCATTTCTGAACAAAATTTGGTGACTTTAAAGTATAGCAGCCCAAAAAGAAACTACTTAATGAACGGATTAGTGATCTTGAGCAACCAGTCAGATGAGTCCGTAGTTTATAAGCGGAATTATGGGTGCTGTACAAGAAGTAATTAGCAAACCAAACCAATTAGCAAATCACCCAAACCTAGTATTTCAGTACTGTTTAGACCACAGACTCAAACAAACCCTGGATGAAAAACTTCAACCGGAACAAGCTGGATTCAGAAGTAACAAGTCATGCATTGATCAAATCGCCACACTACGGATCATCATTGAACAAGCCTGGAATGGCAGTCACCTCTTTACCTCAACTTCATCTACTTTGAAAAGACATTCAACAGCGTCGATCGAGGGCTGATTTGGCAACTACTTCGCTACTATCGGGTGCCATCGACAACTATACCTCCCATCAAACAGCTGTACGACAATGCTCTATGCCAAGCAATCCACATTGGGAAACTTACGGAATCCTTCGAAGTGAAGACTGGAGTAAGGCAAGGCTGACTGGCTGCCTACTATCACCAATGATTTTCCTGACTGCAGTAGATTGGATAGTGCGACAAACAGCGCGCAATGACGAAACAGGCATAACATGGACTCACATAAAAACCTTGAAGGATCTGGACTTCGCCGATGACATATATATGTCTGATTTCCCACAAACTGGAAGATATGCAAGCGAAAAGCAACAAGTTGGCAGAAAAAGCATCCAGAAAAGATCGGACTTCAGGTGAACATAGAGAAAACGGAGGTGATGAAGATCCCTGTCCAACACCAACAGCAACAACAACAGACAACAATCAGCATAAATGGAAGGAACCTGAAAGAAACAACCTCTTTTACCTACCTGAGAAGCATTGTTTCAACTACAGGCGGAACTGACGATGATATCAAAGCAAGGATCGGGAAAGCAAGACAAGCTCTCACTACTCTCAAGTCTGTGTGGAGGTCAACAGCACTCAGCATCAAAAATAAGATCCAGATTTTCAACTCCAATGTGAAGTCAGTGCTACTTACGATACAGATCAGAGACTTGCACTGCGCGTCATAAAGAGCACCGCAAACAAACTACAGACCTTCATCAACAGCTGTCTTCGCTCAGTACTACTCAAGACCAGATGGCTGGCCAGAAAAGATCAGCAACAGAGATCTCTGGGAGCGAATCACCCAAGCAGGAATCTATTGTGCAACAAATAAGCAGGAAGAAATGGAGATGGATTGGCCATACTCTGAGGAAGCCATCAAGTGACATCACACGCCAGGCCATCGCTCGAGTGGAACCCGAAAAGAAAGCGGCGAGTTGGTTGTCAGTGTAAGGGTGACTTGGAGGAGGTCATGTGAAGAGGAGATGAAAGCATGTGGTCAGACTTGGAGCCAGGTGAAGACTGTAGCAGAGAACCGAAAGCAATGGAGATGTGTAGCTGAAGCCCTATGTTCCTGTAGGAATTAAAGGAAACGATAATAATTAGACCACAGGCTCATTGGAAGGGAGAAAACGTCTAGCCAAATGTCATCACTAGGCTACTGTCACAACGTAGTCAATCAAACAGACGATTTTGTTAATCCTTTCGATGAAACTGACACAACTTCCGTCGAAAGTTACTAGAGTCACCTAAAAAGAAGGAGGGGATCAAAGCTGTGAATGAGTCGAGAAACACAATGATTTACAGTTATATCGACTCATTTATGTAAGAAAATTGGTTTGACCTGACTATGAGGACTCCTATGAGACACTGTATTACCTTTATATAGGTGTTTTTTTTTAATATAAACTACGCACTTCTGCACCAGACGCATCTGATAAGTCGATAGAGATCTGACAAGGTCTTTATTAGGCAGTTTCGTTGTGGACTGCTATAGAGTCACCTAAGGTCCTACACTGATCGGTCAATCAGTCCTAATAAGTCAAGTCAATCAAGAATCTCAGTATTGTATATGCATTTTTAAAAACTTTCCGATTCATTGAAACTCACCTGCCCTTTTCTGTCAATCTCCTCATTTCTTTTGAGCATTTTTTGTTCAAAATATTATCATTATTATAACACCATCTTGATCATAATAATATTGATTATTTTTGTTATCAAGATTCTCCGGAATGTGACCCAATTCAATTTTCATATTAATCTCATGTTTTATTTCATTTAACTGACCTTTCTGTCTTTTTCTCATTCTCTTCACATTCTTGTTTTCTTTTGTTAAAAATATTTTTACAAAAAATTATTTTAATTTTAAATAAATAAATAAATACAATCTACTTTTGCTTTTCAATGTGTTCGCATTTTGACCAACCAATAAATAACTTGAAACTCTAAAAGTGTTTATTATACATCGCCTTAATTTAAATAAACCAAAAATGAATGTGTATTCAATAGGTTCAATGTGTGTTCAATGCTATTTCTATAATCATGAAGAATGACGTTTTATTTGTACAACACATTTGAAATATACAAACAAATTTTAATATGTGTTATTTAGACTAGAAAGTACAAAACTGTGTCAAAAACACTGAATATTTATATACATATATGACGCAAACTGAAACATAATCACATGATGTCAATATGCACACACACACACAGAGAAAATGAATATAGATCAGCGTTTAGTTATTTCCAGTTGAATGTCCCACCATTTAAATGTACAACACACTGATTTGGGTGAATAAAATATATTATTCACTGATCGACTGATATCTGTTATCTTTAAGCAAAATGTGTTTATGTACGACGCCTAATAAATATTTTAAACAAAGTCTTAAACTAGGGCTTTTTTTAAAATAAAAAAATGTATTCGTTTAGAAGTTACACACAAACGATTTAGTTTAAAAATGTTAGGCTACTCTAATCAATTGATCAAGTGATAATCTTTCTGGTTAAATTTAGTAGGAATAAATGAAATGTATTTATATCTGCCAAAGGATGCATATTATTACTATTATTATTATTTCCTTTAATTCCTAGAGGAACATAGGGCTTCAGCCATGCGTCTCCATTGCATTCGGTTCTCTGATAGAGTTTTCACCTGGCTCCAAGTCTGCCCACACGTTTTCATCTCCTCTTCACATGACCTCCTCCAAGTCATCCTCACACTGACAACCAACTCGCCACTTCCCTTTCGGGTTCCACTGGAGCGATGGCCTGGCGTGTGATGTCACTTGATGGCTTCCTCAGAGTATGGCCAATCCATCTCTATTTTTTCCTGCCTATTTGTTACACAATCGGTTCCTGGTTGGTTCACTCCCAGAGATCTCTGTTGCTGATCTTTTCTGGCCAGCCATCTGATCTTGAGTATTGAGCGAAGACAACTGTTGATGAAGGTCTGTAGTTTGTTTGAGGTACTCTTTATGACGCAACAAGTCTCTGATCCGTATAGTAGCACTGACTCCACATTGGAGTTGAAAATCTGGATCTTAGTTTTGATGCTGATTGCTGTTGACCTCCACAGAGACTTGAGAATATTGAAAGCTTGTCTTGCTTTTCTGATTCTTGCTTTGATATCCTCGTCAGTTCCACCTGTAGTTGAAACGATACTTCCCAGGTCGGTTGGTAAAGGAGGTTGTTTCTTTCAGGTTCCTCCCATTTATGCTGATCGTTGTCTGTTGTTTGTGTTGTTGCTGGTGGTGGTGTTGCCCAGGAATCTTCATCATCTCTGTTTTCTCTATGTTCACCTGAAGTCCTATCTTCTCTGGATGCTTCTTCTGCCAACTTGTTGCTTTTCGCTGGCATATCTTCCAGTTTGTGGGAAATCAGACATACATCATCGGCGAAGTCCAGATCCTCCAAGTTTTTGTGTGAGTCCATTTTGTGCCTGTTTCCTCATTGCCCACTGTTTGTCGCATTATCCAATCTACTGCAGTCAGGAAAATCATTGGTGATAGTAGGCAGCCAGTCAGCCTTGTCTTACTCCTGTCCTCACTTCGAAGGATTCCGTGAGTTTCCCGTTGTGGATTACTTGGCATGCAGCATTGTCGTACAGCTGTTGGATGCATAATATAACATATATATTTTTATTATTGATTTATGATTGCATCAAGTAATATTCAGATTTCGAGTTCTCCAGGAATTTTGTAAATATCGTTACGAAATGATATCAATTCAAGAAATTTTGGAAACAAAAAGCTTATTAGACAGTTATGTTGTCCTACTGTGCGACTGTTCAGTGGCACAGACAACCATAGTCGACTTCACTAGAGAACAAATGAGGACATTCAGCTTACTATTATTATTATTACTGCTTCCTTAGGTTCCCTTAGGTTCATTTCACCTTGTTCGCTGCAATCCTCTTTATCTGGCTTCAAGATTGCCCATAAGCTCTCACCTCCTTCTGACACGAGCTCCTCTACCTCACCTTTCGACATACAACTAGTCTTTTCCCCCTTCGGGTTCCACCGGATTGTCTACCTAGGGTGTTATTTCATTCAGCAATCTTCGCAGGATACGTCCTATGTATTTCCATTTCCTTCTGCTTACTTTCTGGATGATAGGTTGTTAAGTAGTTCGCTGCGAGAGTTCCTTGTTGCTAATTTTTTTCGTTTCCACTGGGCCATCTGATCTTTAGTACGAGCCAAGGAGTCAGCTACTGGTGAAAGTCTGTAGTAGTCCGTTGGGAATATTTCCCCCGACGTGATAAGTCTGTGAACAATATTGAAAAACTGACTTAATATTGGTTTTGAAAATCGAAATTGTTTTCCTTGTGATCAGTGTAGGAGGATTTCCAAACTCATCTGAGAGAGAGATGAAGGTGTGCCTTGCTTTTCCAATGCTACTTTTGACATCTTCATCAGTGTATCTGGCCTGTAGTTGAAACGACGCTGTCTAGATAAGTGAGAGAAGTGACGTCGTTCAAATTTCCCCCTTTGATAGTAGTGATTGGTGGTTGTTGTTTTTGTTGGTTAGTTGTCTTCATCATCAACTCTTCAGCTTACTAGGTGAGGCCATTCATCCGGAATCCCTACAAACCCTAACGTTTGGATATCAGTCTTCTGCTTATTAACAGCTGCAGAATGGATGTTTTGGAGTTCTAATGAAAAGTCGTGAACATTGGGATTCACCAGTTTAAGTGTGTGAAGTTGATGCCCGTCGATAGTATTGGTTGGTTGTAGTGTTCAATAGTGTTCAATAGTCGAAGATGATTAGGCACGTCCGTATGGTCCACAATAATCGTCAAGTAAGGCTGCATTTAATGATACGAAGCACATATCCTAGCCACTTTAGTAGATGAGGTTTCACATTCATGCTAAACAAATTATTCTCCTTAGCTTCAGCCAAAAGCTTTATATGAGAATTGCTTATCTTATTGTTCCATCTAACATGAGCAATCAAATGGCGCCGCTTATGATGGTGCCTTCAGCCTATTCAGGATAAGGTTAGATGGTCTTAAACTTCAGGTGAACGGCTACTGAAAGTGTTTTTTTGCGCGTAGTTCTTGATGATTCTCATGGGAAATTATCGAAGTATCATCCTTCTCAGGTGTCATTTCACTTCCTATAACTTTTCTACAGAATTATAGCTGATGCCTTTTACAGTTCACTCGTTTTTACTTCTCATTATTGTTCGTTATAGTTACAAAAAGTTTTAGTAGGTTTGCGTTTGAGTAGCTTTTTCTTTTAGTCATACTTGAAACCCACTGGGGTCAATCTCTTCTCCTTCACCAGTGTGGCTGAAATTTAAAAAATTCACTGGCATTTGTCAGCGTTTAGCTGCCGGTTATTAACTTCCTTCTCTAAAATTTCTACAGTGTACTGAAAACAGTATCGAGGTTCCCCAAGATGCATATGTTTGGATATCTCCTTTCTTAATAAAAGCCTTCTGTTTTCATTCGAAAATAGACATTCAAAGCCTACTCAGCTAATTTTCTCTTGCTTGTGTTCGAAATTAGTACTGTTCAGGAGAAAAAGTAGTTATCTGAATATAACTATAAAAAAGGGAACCACCACTTTTAAGTTCATTGTTACGTAATAACATGAATACTCCGAGTATGCTTCCCTCCTTTCACATTAAGATCATCCATTGATTTGCTTGCATCTAACTACTTTGCTTTTGGTTACAGGATTTCATCATGAGCTGACATCAGTTAGAGAACCATTGGAAAACCTGCAGGGAGTACTGGACAGCTGTTTCATTCTAGTTTGGGATTCTTCATCAGTACGCACCCACCGGGGTTTGGAATCCAAGACCTTCTGGTTACAAGGCGAGCTCGTAGACCATTAAGCTACTGGGACCCGATCCAGTGGCCCATGAATTCTAACTTCTGCCAATTCACGACATAGCGGAACCGCTAGCCAATGTCTTCCTCGAGTATTTGTCCTCACACCCGACCTGCTGTACCCTTCTGGTCACGACTTCCCACTGGAACCCCAGGTAACTACCTACCTGAATAGGGCCAATCGTCTGTGAGCATCTCATTCATACTCAAGTATTGGTTTGTAGGGATTTGATTGATTGGTTACAGGATTTCATCACTAGCTGACATTATAACCAGAGGGTCCTGGGTTGCAGCCCAGGTGGGTGCGTACTGGTGAAGAGTCCCGAACTAGGAAGAAACAGCTGTTCAGTACTCCCTGCAGGTTTTCAAATGGTTCTCTAACCCTACAAACCAATACTTGAATACTCTGCTTTTATCAGAAAACTGTACAGTTTCGAAAGCTCATCTTTTACTGTATCCGAATTCAGATCAAGGCGTTGAGGAGTTCAAAGACGTCTCCTTACTCTTATTAATCTACTTAATAGAACAACACGTAAAAGACTATACAATCAGGGAACACAGTACTACTTCTAGACCAGAAAGTCTACAAGAATTAACCGAAAATTTCCAAAACCCCTTATTGTAAATTTTATAGAGTCACCACATTGACCACATAGGTTGAAGTAAAAAAACAACTAAATTTGAGTCTTTTATGTGTTTCACGGCAACCAAAATTCAAGAAGCCAGAGTTTTGGCTACTGAGACCTGTTGTTCAGTTTGACATAAGATTCGGACACTAATGTCAAAGAGAGATGATCAAAGAGACTAGGAACAGTATTTCTCTTGCCTAAGTAGCTAGAAATATCTACAATGTTACTTAGAGATTAGGAAACTATATCGCGCCTAGTAAGGATATTAGAAGGGAAGTAAGAGTATAAAGAGCATGAGTGATGAACAGAAGAATTTTGTTTGCTTATCATCGTGTTTGAGCAGTTAATTTCTCCTGGAACTTGATTCACTTTTGAAGTGTTAAGTAGTCAGAGTGCCAGGGAGATAGCTACCTAAGGCCAGTCACATAAGAACTGCCAGGAAGTGGAGTTTATTGAGTTCTACCCACAAATATGACCTTGTTACCTGTTACGCACTATTTTTATTTTGATCACCAGGAAAGCTGTCTGGTTTCCGTTTGAATAAATGATCTGTAACTGTCAATGACTTAGTAATATTCAGTTTTTGGTTTGTAGGGATTCGACTGGTTTCAGGACTTCCTCATGAGCTGACATCGGTTTAAGAACCATTGGAAAACCTTCAGGGAGTACTGGACAGCTGTTTCGTCAGCCTAGTTCGGGACTCTTCACAATACTCAGTACCCGGCGGGGTTTTTGGCCAGAGAGGAAATTCTGTAGACTAATACTTCACTTCGCACAACATAGTAGTGACTATCTGAGCTTCGGTAAAATAATTACTGCTACGAATGGTAACTGGAGTTCACTATTCATTTTATGTCACTTTCTCAGAAATTAGCATTCAGAAACACTGTTAGCAGATGAATTTCAGTCAGTCAGAGTTATTTCATCTTTAGGCAATTATTTGAAATTGATCAGTTAATTAGTAGTGATGAAACAGACTCGAAGACGGTGTTGTAAAAAAGGGTATAATATGACACCTAGAATCATTCATCAGTAATGCCTTTGACCATATCACAGAAAAGATTAAGTTAAAATATATAAATTTCCCCAAGTATAAAAAATTCATAAATCATGAACCTTTGGCATAAAAAAGCTACGCCTCTGTAGTGATTGATATCAACAGTTTCAGCAGTAACATCTTTATAGCAAAACAACTGCACGAAATCCCTTGAATATATTATTCCTGAGAGTATGAAGAGTAATCCAGCCTTGACTAATTTTAGTTATTTGCTATCGTGTCAGTTAAACTTTCACTTTCCCGACAAAGTGGTTCACCTTAAATAAAAATTATTATGAAACATAAAAACTATTAAGATACGAAGATCTACAAATGCCTCCAAAAAATACTAATTATTTATAATACAACTACTGACAGAATAAACTTGAACAAAGCAAGAACAACAATTGTACAAGGATAATATGAGCTCATCTTTTACTATTTCGAGGATTCTTCTCAACTGGTTACAACCAGTGGACAAATACCCACCTCATGTTACCTTCAACTGCGTCTACCAATTTACATGTACGTGCCAAAGCACATACATTGGAAGAACAGAGAGAATGGTTATTGTCCGCATTTCTGAACACATACCAAAGAACCTGAGACTGAAAGGTCCACAAACATTAAACAGTGCAATTGCGCGTCATCTATTAGACACTGGTCATATTGTAGACAACTTGAAGTCGTTCAAAATAATCAACAAGCAAAAGAAACCTAGCTTGCTACGCTTTGCTAAAGCAATTGCTATCAAACCACTTAAACCAAATCTATGTACGCAGAAAGAGACAGTGGTGAATCTTGCACTGCCCTGGTGATAACAAAATATACAACTTTTATGAGTCACTCTTTTTCTTGTTTACAAAACTACTCTCTCATCTAAACATGACTCACCCTACCTTGTTCTTTTCTCTTCTTTTTTTCTATTGGCTATTAGATAAAACATTTTCTTTAGTTACGTAATCTACTTTTTGTTATGATCTTCCTAGCTAAACCTTGTTTCTATACACACACATAAATACGCAACTCTGTTTTTTGTTTCCAAGCCTAATTCTCTAATTATTCTATAAATAGTCAGTGTTTGTAGCTCTTAATTAGTTAAATCATTCCGGACTATTGTTACTTTTACTTCCTACCAATTACTCCTTGTGATCGTGGAGAAGTATGTTCAAATCTTTAATGTAGTTCATATTTTTTATCGTTCAGGTTGTAACCAGTTGAGAAGAATCCTTAAAATTATAAAAGATGAGCTCATATTATCCTGGTACAATTGTTGTTCTTGCTTTGTTCAAGTTTATTAATTGGAATTATTGCATGAGGTACTGACAGAATAGTTTAGAAGTTATATACAGCACCTTAGATTGGTCAAATACAATCCGTTAGTAAGATTTGAAAACCCTTCTAAATTGAAATTGATAAGGTTTGTCTTCGGCACTGTTCAATCCAACTTCTTGTCATATTACGTAGAACACTGAAGATTGTAAGCAGTCAGGGTTAGTGGTGTGCCTTTGACTCAGCTAACTGACATTACTGTCGGTAGGCACTTCAATTCTTGCAAACAGTAAGCTAAAATAATCTTGCCTGATAATGAACATCCTCTTTGTGATTCCCAGTTTTCTCCTTGTACCTCTTTGGGTAAAACCGGAAGATATTTCATAAGAATTTACGCTCGTACAATTAAATATAAGAATTCTACCATACCGCCATATTTAACAGGGATGTGTGTGAAGAGTCAGATGTCAGAAATGAACTTATAAACTTTTTAAATCAGTTATATGAAATGCAAAGTATAAGCAGTGATTATTATTTCTATTACATGTATTATTTATGATACTATCTACTTAAACTTCATTATGCTTCCGCCAACATTCTGTTTATAGTGACAATAATAATCCGCTTTATTCCAAAAACACTACTTATAGTACAGAATGGAATTCTCAGCATTTATCACAATTTGCATCTGATTTACTCAAAATATAAATAAAATTAAAACAAAAATAACCAGAGGAATTTCTCCACGTTTAGGATATCAGGTCAAAAATATTCAAAGTACGAATTGAGAATATTAAATACAATAGTAGTAATAATAACAGTGAGTTTGTTTCAAACAGTATTGTCGATTCAGTTTGGAAATTTTAGCATATTATTATAGATTATTGAATCTAATGTTCTATTGATACAGTATGGTGAGGGGAAATACAAAATTAACAGTTATAACGCAGCTTAAATGAGGTTCACACTTATGAAAAAATAAACAAATAAAAACAAAAAATTGCTAGAATTATAAATATAAGTACAATAACAATAAAGCTTGATTTTTTAAGGATGGAGAAGATGGTTTGTTTACTAGTGCAACGAAGGTTAGTTAGTTCATGCCTGACACTATTTTCATCACACATAGTACGTGCCAAATGTGGTATAGTGGAATTTTTATACTCAGACGTACGTGCATAAAGTCCTCTGAAAAGACTTGTTTTACCTGAGGAGACACAAGGTTGAAGCTGCGGGTAAAGTGGATGCTCATGGTCTGACAAAATCCCTTCAGCAAATTTGTTGCATGAAATCAAGTACCTATCAATGATGATGTCAACGATATGGTACAATATGATAACCCTCGCCCTACTAACTGACAAACTCCAGAGATCTACGAAGTATTACATAGTCTTTTTTAAGCAATACAGGAAAGAATAAGGGCGAACAGTAAAGAAGAATAGGTAAGGTGCACGAGTTGACAAACTGTAAGAAGAGGAGGGGTTGAATTATGCTTGAGTGCCTTAACCTCTTAATGTAAAAAGTCAGACGAAATATTCTTTTGGAAATCGCTAAGACATGGAAAGGCCAGGATAGGTCAGAAGAGAGAATTAATCCAAGATACTTAACTTCAAAATTGATTTCTATATCACTGTCATCAATTTTGCAACGGTCATAGGAACTAACAGCTTCATTTAACTTTCTTTTACACCAGAAACTGAAATTAACAGTCTGACATTTGAAAGGATTTAGTTTAAGACCATTAGACGAAGACCATTTGCTGACTCCTGATAGAGAGCTGTTCATCTCAGTAGAAAACAGAAAAGGAGAAAGGACAGTGTCTTGAGGGTCACCAGTGTCAGTAAGCAATGAAGTGGACGACTTCCACTGACATACACTGTGCTGCTTTCTTCCTGAGAAATAAGAATGCAGCCATTTGACAACCCAACAGTCAGTTTGAGTTTCAGCAAGCCTTTTTAACAAAATATCCCTAGGTACTAAGTCGAAAGCAGATGTGTAATCTAGGAAGGTGCAGTGAGCAAATTTAGCCCCCATGTCTAAACTGGAGACAGTGTTGTGATGCGAGACTGCAGCTGCTTCTAAAGTACTTCTACCATGTTTGTAAGCGAGTTGTTTGGAATCGTTAAAGGCTTTAAGTGAAGGTTCAAGATTTAAGCAAGAGTGACTTTTCCATAGTTTTTAGAAAAGGAGAGGTAATAGCAATATGTTTAAATTTAATACATGTTCCAGTAGATGACTTAGGTTTGATTATTAATATTATTATTATTCTTTTAAATTTTATGTGTATATATATATATTTGAAAGGAGCAACATTGTTGCAATATGTATAAAAACGCTGAAAATTCCATTCTGTATGATTAATATTGTTTGGAATAAAGTGACTATGTACAAAAGATACGAAACCATATTATTCGATGAAGTCATTGACTAAGAGCTTGGTCGATGTAGTCTAATGTCACTAACTTTGTTAACATTTTTGAAGATTTCAACCTGAATAGAATTTACCTAATGGCATTTCACCAAGTTTGATGATACTACTTGCGTTTCCTTCCTATATTTGCTGTAATCATCTGTTATCTGCGATATGCATTTGTGAAATTTATTAAATTAGAATTTTCGGCAAAACAAAAATTTCTTTTTTTTTGAAAAGTAGGTCAAATGTTGTCAAAAATTAAAAGTGTGAATAGAGAAGGCGTAGACGAAATGAAGCGGAATGAATTTGATCGATAAAATAAAAAGGAACATTGTTATGACGAAAGTTAAAGAAAGGAGTTTTGTAACAAGAGAAGACAAGGGCCAGGCAAAAGATCGTTTATTTAGGAAATCAACACATATTTATAGATTTCCATGTACATTATTATAGGTTATTGAAAGCAAACAAACACAGTCTTCTGATTGGTGGTTTCTCGCTGAAAGTTAATCTTTCATCTCTCTGTGGCCGTTTATTAAAGTTCAGATTATGTATCTGCCAACTGTATCCGCCTATGCAAAGTCTGCTGTGATTGGTTGTTGAATCAGTCTTGGTTCTTATTTTTCTCATGGCCAATATTGGGGACGTAAACATTGACGTAAATTACTGTCTACCAATTTTGGCTAGCTGCCAGCTCTCACCACAGTTTAACAAAACAACTTCGAATACAAAATTTAGGGTTTTGTTGATCTCTGTCTAGACCATCGTCGATATATAAATGAAGAAAAGCATAAACTTCTAGAGATAGACTGAATTCAGCCCTGTCTAGAACTTCCTGATGGATGTATTCCACTTTACTTCGGTGGTTCAAAGGTAAAATACTCACCAATAATGTACGTGATATGGGGTTCGATCCTCAGCCAACACTGAAGCTTGGAGTCCTATGTTCCATTGGGAACGTAAAGGGACAAAAAATAATTTTCAAGGTTAAATGATGTAGGGGTGAATGATCAGACTCAAGGTGGTCACAGACAGAAGATTTCATCATTCTATGCCGGCCTTTTATTAACCAAACCGGGTTATTTTTAGCTAAGCGTCTTCCAAGAATACCTCTTACAACAACAACCGATGTACTTATAAAAGCTTTTGAAAACTCCACTTATATCCCCTAAATACTGGTATGAATTCAATAACAATTTGTTATTTAAGTATGTCTTAGAGAGTTCTACATTCTTAGTATAAAAATAGCATATGTCTTCTTGAGTATTCTCAGTAGTCTAAAGCAGTCGGTGACATATAATAATGAGATTTATGTCTATTGATTTAATAAAAGTCACTTCAGAGGACGGGTATACCTAGTTTGTATAAATTAGTTTTGTAAAGCTTCTACATATAGCTACTATTTATTAAGTATTACTTTGCTGCTTAGACCGTACAGCGATGAAAAATTCCTCAGAATTTCATTTTGCCAGCTTATATTACAGTTTATTGTTCAGTACAGTGTAGATGAAGTATTATTGCTGTTATTGCTATTCATACCTCACATTACGAATTGAACATAGGGCTGCAGCCGCATATCTCCACTAAACTTGATTCTTTGTCATCAATTCCACCCGGCTTCTACCTTACGTGATCTATTCCACGTCACTCTCTAGGACACTCAACCTATCGCTTCCCATTCGAAGTCAACAGGAGAGCCTGGCGTGTGATTTCTCTCAACGGTCTTCTCAGTATTTGTCTGTTCCATCCCTACCCACTTCTGAATAATTTATCGAGTATTAGGTTGTTGACTGATTTGTTGAGTACCGGAGTCCCTTTCTGCAGGTCTTCTCCCTTTAGTATTAACTGAAGACAGCTTATGTTACAAGTCTGCAGAAGGTCATTGGGAATGACTTCGGTGACGCGTACTCCAAGTCTGTGAATCATATAGGAGCAGTAACTTAACATTAGTGTCGGAAATTTGGATTCTGTCCCTTATAATGAGTACAATAGATCTGTATAATAATTAACGTATGTCTTTCTTTCCCGAACCTTATCCAGGCTTCTGCTTGTAATTGAAACGATGCTACCTAGATAATCGGAGGATACGAATTCCGTTAGCTTTCTCTCACGGATGGTGATTGGTGATTGTTGTTGTTGGTGTTGGTGGTCATTAGGTGTCTTCACCACTTCCACCCTCTCCACATTCACATGAAGTATTGTTTTCGTTGTCTGTATTTCTGTAACTTAATGAAGCACAAGACGTAGGTTATATATGACGTCCAGGTCTTCTAAGGTCTTTTTGTCAGTCCGACGAATGTTTTTGTATTATCACTCACCACTGTCAACTGCATAACCTAGTCCACCACAATCACGTTATTCATATATTTCATACAACCGGTTCCGCACTAACTCAGGTTCGTATCCTGGCAGCGACATCCTGTTGTGCGTCGGTAGCACAGCGGTTAGGACTCTCGCCGATCATGCACATCAACTTCATTTTGACATAGTGGATCCCACTGCTTACGACTCCAAACTGAAGCTTCAAGAAATACATCCAGTAGCTATCAGTGAGGTCATGACTGATATTCAGATTATAGAAAATGTAAGGATTTTGGATGAATTCCAGTTGTTAGATATTTGTTACGCACCAACATCAGTTAAGGAGAGGGTGAGGACAACACTAGGTTGCTGGCTGACAAAGTCAGAATTCATTATTAATATTATTTATTATTGTTCCCTTCAACTTCAACTGCACGTCTCCACTTGCTCCTGTCTTCTGCTGTAATTTTCACCAGCATCCATGTTAGTCCATACTGTTTCAGCTCCCCTTCACACGATCTCCTCCCTGTCACACTTCAACGTCCCACTCGCCGCTTCCCTTTCGTGTTTCATTCATTCGAGGGCCTGATGCGTGATGTCACTCAACGGCTTCCTCAGCGAGTGTCCAATCCATCTCCACTTCCTCCTGCATATCCGTTGGGCGATTAGTTCTTGTTTTGTTTGTTTCCATAGTTTCTTGTTGGTGATTCTTTCCGGCCATCTGATCTTCAGTATAGATCGAAGACAGTTGTTGATAAAGGTCTGCAACAGGCTGCTGGAAATATTCTTTGTGACCCGCCAAGTTTCTGATCCGTATAGAAGAACTGACTGAATTGACATTTGTATTGAAAATCCGAATTTTGTTGTTGATGCTGAGTGACGAAGATTTCCAGATTGGTTTCAGGTTGGTGAATGTGTTCCTCGCCTTCCTGATTCTCGATTTGACATCCTCGTCCGTTCCTCCTGTAGTTGAGACAATGCTCCCTAGATGAGTGAATGAAGTAACCTCTTTCAAATCCCTCCCGTTGACGGTGATTGGCACTGGATGTTGCTGCTGTTGTTGTTGTTGTTGGTTGGTTATTTTCATAACCTCCGTCTTATCTATGTTCATCTGGAGTCCTGTCTTTGCTGCTTCTTCTACCAGTTTATCGGTTTTCGCTTGTAAGTCTTCAATTTTGTGTGACATCGAACATAAATCATCCGCGAAATCCAGGTCTTCTAGGTTCTTCACATCGGTCCAGGATATCCCTGTCTTCTGGTTTCCCACTGTCTGACGCATAATCTAGTCCACCACAATTAGGAATATCATTGGTGATAATAAGCACCCTTGTCTGACTCCTGTGTTTACTCCAAACGCCTCGCTGAGTTTTCGGTTGTAGATCACTTGACATGTGCCGTTGCCTTGTCAGAATTCATGGATCATTGTAATCCAGCCTAAGTGGCTGAATGGTCAAAAAACTTGGTCTCGTAACCTGAAAGTCTCTGATACGTTCCTTAGTGTGGTCATGAGTGTGCATTGCTGGAGAGTGTCAAAATAGGACGAAAAATCTAGCTGTCTAGTACTTCCTGGTTTTCACTTACCTTTCTAACTGATGTTGGTTTTCGAAGAATATCTAACAATGGAAATAAACATTTTCTTCGGAGTATAAATTTGAAATTACTGATAGAAGACATTTTTGCAATTAATAGTGTTCTCTGAGCTGGTTGGTTTGGTTGCGGAGCTTTCGTTGTCCTTCTGGACAACATCTTCAGCGCAATATTTAGCACAAACTAAACATCCCCTTACGACCAATCGTTTCGCTCCCAGGAACACCAACATATAATCTATCTATCTAAAGAACTTTCCAGGAAATTAAATTACCTAACAGAATCATGCGATCATTCTATCAATTTGTCAATCCAATTTTTAGCGAAAATCAAAAACATTCAAGTAGAAGACAATGAAATAATGGTGTCTTTTGATGTCACAGCATTATATACCTCAATTAGTCCAAAACTAGCAACAGAATCTATGCAACAATTACTTTATAGTGATGAAAACACAAAAGCGCAATGTACAACTTGGATAGAACTCATAAAATTATGCCTTACAACATACTTCCAATTCAATACTCAAATATACAAACAAATAAAAGGAACAACAATCGGATCGCCCATATCAGAATTAATAGCTGAAACCATCATCCAAAGATTAGAATTAATAGCTCTACCTATAATTAAACCAAAAATCTGGGCACGTTACGTTGATGATAGATTTGTAATAATTAAGAGAAATGATTTAGAATATACTCATAAATTAATAAACAACATATTTGAAGGTATCAAATTCACAAAAGAAGAATTAGATAACAAAATCCCATTTTTAGATGTCTTAATCAGGAGAACCAACACAGGAGATTGAGAAACACAAGTATATAGAAAACCAACGCACACAGATCAAATACTCAACTATACTAGCAATAATCCAATTAATCACAAACGAAACTGTGTGCAGACATTGTTTAAAAGAATTCAAACACATTGTAGCACTCCAGCGTTGAAAAGAATGGAAGAAAAATACCTAGTAATGGCCTTCAAAAAGAATGGTTATCAGCAAAATTTCATCAAAAAGTGTTTAAAATCGAATCAAAACACCAACAAGGAACCATCATCAAAGAACATAAAAAATCCATCCTACCATATATAAAAAATATCTCTGAAATAACAGCTAGAGTACTAAAACCGTTTGAAATAGATATAGTACACAAGCCAGTCAAATCGCTTAATTCGATATTATGCAAACCGAAAGATCCAACAGAAAAAGGGGATAAAATTAATACCATTTACAAAATAAATTGTATGAACTGCAACAAACATTACATCGGCCAAAGTAGGCGTCCCCTTCGAATTAGAATCCAAGAACACAAATCAACCGTGAAAAGACACGATATATATTCTTTAGTATCAATGCATATAGACAATTATGGACATCAGTTTGATTGGGATAATGTCGAAATCTTAGACAGAGGAAACACCAAAAGTGCCAGGGAATTCCTAGAAGCCTGGTACTCAAACGGAAATGCAATTAACAAGCACGTTAATATAAACGAAATATACCAACTAATAAAAAGTAAATCAGGTGACCAGAAAGTTTGAAATCCAAGTCAATAGAAAATGGTCAATACATATGTAAAGATGGTTACCAGGAGACGCAATTATATCACTCATGAAGAAATTTGAATCATTTCACTTTATGCTAAATATTGCGCTGAATATGTTGTCCAGAAGGACGACGAAAGCTCCGCAACTAAACCAACCAGCTCAGAGAACACTATTAATTGCAAACCATCCACCTGAGCTACAAATCTTCTCTATTATTTCAAAACAATATTTTTATCTGAAAAAGTAAAAGAGGAATAATTTTTATATTTTTTCCGTTTGTTTTTAGCTTGTATTTCGGTAATTTATGGTCAGTAATAGTAAATAAGGCATACAGCACACAATGGATTGAAAAGTTATACCTCAAAATCCCAGTTTCTTAAGGAATTGTAACTTAACTTTAGTTTCCTGCTTGTTAGAATGCATAGAGAAGATAATATATTTACGGAGAGAAGCCATTTTCTCTTCCTGGTGTCATCTGGTTTGGTGCTTGAATTGAAAACCTACTAGTGAACAGGCTTTTCTTAGAATAAAGCAAGCATATAATTATATTTATTAGCATTTTGGTGACATCTCTGATAACATTCTTCTAATTGTGGTGAGGGAGAAGACAGGCATACATTGGACCGATAAGAAGACTGACTCTAGAAGACGAGGATTTCGTGGATGATTTATCTCCAATGTCAAACACACTCAAAGATCTACAGACGAAAACCATCAAATCGATAGAAGAGTCAGGCAGAGGAGACAAGACTACAGGTGAACATAGACAAGGTGGAGACGGAGGTGATGGAGATTACCAACTAACCTACTGCAACCACAACAAGCACGAATCACTTTGAACGGGAGGAATTTGAAAGACATCACTTCCCTCATTTATCTGTGTGATTGGGCAGCATTGTATCAACTACAGACAAAGGGATGGATGAGGATGTCGGATGCTGGATTAGAAGGACAATGTCAATCTTCATCACTGTAAAATCGGTTTGGAAATCCCATTCACTGAGCAATTGTGTCAGAAAATTGACGGGTCATGGAAAGCACATCGATCAGGCTTCAAACCTTTTTCAACAGCTGCCTTCCCTCCATAATAAAGATCAAATGGCCGACCAGAAAAGATTGAAAACAACGAACTCTGGAAACGAACAAACTAAGAATCTGTTGCTCAGTACTTATTCAGGAAAAATGGAGATGAATAGGACACACTTTGAGGAGACCGTTGGGTGACATAGCGAGTACATACATGGCTCGTGTGGAACCCAAATGGGAAATGACGAGTTGGGCATGCGACAATGAAGTTGTGCTGTTGAAGCCCTATTTCTAATTTGGAACTTAAAGGAATAGTAATAATAATTGTTTTGCAACACATGCATGACGGATGAGAGAAGAAATGTAGAAATCTATTGTACTCAACACAAAGAACGAAATCCGAATTTTCAAAATTAATGTGAAGTTACTGCTTCTGTTTGGTTCAGAGACTTAGCGCGCATGTAACTAAAGACATTTCTAATAGGTTAACCTATATTTTCATAAACAGCTGCCTTCACCATCTCAATATTAAAATTCTAACAGCTGGTCGGAAAGGATAAGTACCAGGGAACTCTTGCACACAGCGGATCAGCCAACAAACTATCATCCAACGAATATGATATAAGAAATGGAGATGGATTGGACTTACCCTGAGCAAGCGATTGAATGACAATACATGCTATATCTTATGACAAATACTCGCCGAAGACATTGGCTAGCGGTTGCGCTATATCGTGAATTGGCAGAAGTTAGAATTCATGGGCCATTGGATCGGGTCCCAGTGGCTTAATGATCTACGAGCTCGTCTTGTAACCGGAAGGTCCTGGATTCGAGCCCCGGTGGGTGCGTACCGCTGAAGAGTCCCAAACCAGGCTGACGAAACAGCTGTCCATTACTCCCTGCAGGTTTTTCAATGGTTCTCTAACCAATGTCAGCTCATGATGAAATCCTGTAACCAATCAGTCAAATTCCTACAAACCAACACTTGAATAAAGTGATACTGTTTAATCAGGACTTGCTCCAATAATCCACAATGTTTTTCTCTTCATTTATGTGAAAAAACATCTGAGCAGTTGACTGAAACCTATTTGAAAATATGTGTGTGTGTGTGCGTATGTGTGAGTATACATTACTACTCTTAGTTGTAATTGTATGGTTAAAGCAATATTAAAGGGAAGTAAACGAGATAAACTTCGTGTAGATCAATGATTTATGAAGCCCGCCAAAACAAATGTATGCATTTACATATATACAGTCTGTGTCAGTGGGATCTCAGCACAGTGTGTAGCAATGTCGCTTGTCATCTGTTCAACAGGTTGACAACATGTTGCTAGACTTATTCAAATGCACAAAAAAAGTGAATGTGTCCAAAAGCTAGTTAACTCATAATCCAGTGAATGTCTTTGAATGATTTAGCAACATGCACCTATATAACGTCAATCTTTTATTAACAGTAGCTACACAAAATGACATTCTAAAAAACAATTTAAAAATAATCAATGTATTAGTGAGTTTCAGTCTACTATGTATAGCTGGAGTGGTGGCCAATAAATGATTAAACTGAAACTTACACATTCAGTCGATCAATACTAAATAGTGAAGAAAATTCTTTCTTATGAGTTTTTATTTGTTGCTTTAATTCTTTTTATTTATTTTTGATGATGTAATTTCATACTGTTTACTTTTGTGCATGTACTTGTATCTTGTACAATTGAGTTGCTGAAACCCTGGAAGACAGGATCCCCCATGAATCAAAGAAAATAGCTCTAGAGATCTGAAGGGATATACTGACGTCACTATTGCAAAAAGAAAGGTATCCATAGATTGCAAAGAAAGGTTACCTTGTCAAAATACTAAAAAAGGGTAACTTAATCCCTCTCTTCGAACTTGTACGGAAGTATACTCTTGTCCATCCTAAGTATAATATTAAGTCGTTTCATCGTGGAGAGACTGAAAAATGCAATGGATGCAGAATTCTGCCCAGAACAAGCTGGATTCAGGAAAGTCAAATCATGTGTGCAGCAAATTGCACTTCTACGCGTCTTCATCCAATGGAGCATAGAATGCCAGTCAAGTCCATACCTTAGCACCATCAATTCTGAAAGGACCTACGACAGCATTGGTCGCGAAGTAATTTGGAAATTCATTCAAAAGTTTAGAGTGCCATAAATGTCAAGTGATCCACAACAGAAGACTTATTAAAGCACGTGAAGTGAATACCGAAGTAAGACAAGGCTGTCTGCCTACTATCACCGATGATACTCCTAATTGTGGTTAGCAGGACTATGTGTCAGATTGTGGAAGCAGGAAGACAGGCATACATTGGACCGGTAACAAGACTCTGGAAGACGAGGACATCGTGGATGACTTATGTTCAATGTCACACAAACTCGAAGATCTACAGATGAAAACCAACAAGTTGACAGAAGAGACAGACAGAGAAGATAGGACTACAGGTGAACATAGAGAAGCTGGGTACGGAGTTGATGGAGATTACCAACCGAATTACTGCAACCACAACAAGCATGAATCACTATGAACGGGAGGAATTTGAAAGACATCACTTCCCTCATTTATCTGTGTTGTTGGGCAACATTGTTTCAATTGCTGACAGAGGGATGGGTGAGGATGTCGAATGCGGGATCGGAAAGACAATGCCGTTCTTCAACACTCTGCTAGCAGTTTGGTGGTGTTATGAACTTACCACAAACTACAGAACTCTTATATTACGTAATTTCTTCTCTTTCGGTCAGAAACTTGGCTTGTCATTGAACGAATTCACACCAGACTGTTGCAGAGTTTAATTAACAGAAACAGTCTCTGATTGTTGAAGATTAGGTGGACAGAGAGTATAAGCAATATGAAACTCTGGGAATGAACTAACTAAAAACCTACTGCTCAACAAATTTTCCGAAGAAATTGGAGAATGGGAAGACGCACGGTGAGGAGGCTGTTGACTGACATCGCGCGCCAAGCCACTGCTCGTGTGGAACCCGAATATGGAATGGCGAGTTGAGCGTGCAGTAGTGAAATAGAGATCGAGTGGTAAGGATATGAAAGGCTATGGGAAGACATGGAACCAGATAAAGAGGAGTGCAGAGAACACAGTGAAATGGAGATGTGTTGTTGAAGCCTTATGTTCAGCTGAGAATCTAAGGGGATTAATGTAGTATTGGCAACAGTTGATGATGTTAAATTTGAAGTGTTGGAAACCTAGGTCAAACTCTGGTGCTAGATCACTAATTTGACTTAATAAATTTTAGAATTGTACTTGTAACTGCAGCTTGTCAACACTGGGACTTTACATTACATAAAAAAGCTTATTCAACGTCTCCTCCTTCCAAAGTCTTAATGTGTAGTTGTCTAATTCTGTGACTCTATGGAATAATTTCATAATAACAAGTGTTTCTATTTCTAAATTCTTTTTGATGAAAATTTGTTAATCAAGAATTTTGTCTTATTACTCAACTTTACCAAGATTTCATCATATATTCCTTGCTATACAGTAGCTGGTGTTAGTATATTTGAATTTGTTCTATTTGTTATCATATATCTGAATGCTACACTATTGAACATATTCATGAAACAGAATTGTATATGAGTGTGACTGTACAGTTGCGATGTATAACATCTCTCATAAGAGATTCTTAGAGCTGAATCACTTGTTTTCGTCTTTTTTGTGTATTTCTCAGTATATATTAATTTCAATACTGATTTTTTTCACTATCATTGAATGTTAGGGAGTATTGGACTACTGTTTCGTCCTAGATTGCGACTCTTGATCAGTGCGCATCCACGACCTCACAATGGATCGGACCTGCAACCTTTTCACTGAAGTAACGGACCAACCTTGTTGATCATTCAACTACTTGCGCTGGAATTTCATGACCTATGAGTATTCATTTCATCAATTCGTGACGTGGTGCTCCTACCCGCCAATCTCACCGATCAGCATCCAATTCACCTTGATATGGTGGACCCTAGTGGCTACGACTTTCAATTACAACTTCAGCATATCCAATGGGCTCAGAAGTGATATTTAGATTAGTGTCTTTTATAGGGATACAGATTAATTTCAGTGTAAATTTCGTCACAAGCCGACATTACTCACAGAAAAATCATTTTCACACAGGATGCTGGACAGTCACCAAGTTCTTCTTGTAACCTGAAAGTTGCGGATTCCATTCCTTGTGAGGTTGTGGGTATGCGCTGATGAAGACTTCTAGTGTCTAGAACCAAACAACTGTCAAGTGCTCTGCGGTTTTTTTAGACAATTCTTTGAATGATTAAAAATACCCATTAAAATTTTTTTAAAAACAATGGTTACAAAACAAAGAATATTCTTTTAGATAACTTCTCCTTCACCAGGCTCTATAGTTATATATCCATCTATAATACTGAATGAATTAGTGTTATTAGCAACACTAATGTTGTATAAATAACATCGAATCAATAATAATAATGATATCAGCGGATTACACTTCAATAGCATCAACACAACAGTACACACCGAATATCAGACAGACAGATTAGGATAGATAATAATACAAATTCATGTATTTATAATCTCCACTGAAGACTGACCAGGGCAGTAGTAGTGACTGGCTGGACTTGCTTCTTCTGCATACAAAGCATTGGTTGTTGTTGCTGTTTCACGCGAATCGCGATAAACTCTGATGTTTGGAGTATATGGCAATTTATTTGGTAGTCAGTAGATGACAGGGGAGTATTCTTTAATGAGATGGCTTTGTGGCCTGTTTGGAACAGGTAGTCTGATATCGAACTGTTGATGGTTTTCACTACACCTTTTTCTAACCACACTGGTAGATTCGCGAATCGACTATAATTCAAGGGTGACGCACCTAGTGAAATAATTCCTAACAGGTTAAGAAAATCTATTCAAAGAACTTTTAATGCTGGTAAACTACAAGTCTTGTTTTCTATACAACCGGAGATGATTCCTCAATTGAAAGATGAAGTGTACCTAAACAAGCCACTTCTAATTATATTTACCAATTCAGCTGCGCTTGTGGTGGAACCAGTTATATTGGCCGTTGCTATAGGAACTTCATTTTTCGTGCTCTCTGGCCAACATCTACCAGTATGGCTAAATAAAGGTGTAGTGAAAACCATCAACAGTTCAATATTAGACTACGTCTTCCAAACTGGCCACAAAGCCGGCTGATTGAAGAATACTTCTCTATCACCTGCCGAGTGCCAAATAAATTGCCAAAAACATCCAGGTACCGCATGCTCTTAGACAGTAGGGTCTACCGCGATTCGCGTGAAATAACCAATGCTTTGTGTGCAGAAGAAGCAAGTTCAGCCAGACACTACTACTGCCCTGGTCAGTCTTCAGTGGAGACTATAAATCCATGAATTTGTATTATTATCTTTCCTAATTCGTCTGTCTGATATTCATTATATCGTTATGTTGATGCTATTGAAGTGTAATCCATTGATATTATTACTATTATTGCTCGATGTTATTTGAACAACATCAATGTTGTTAATAACACTAATTCATTCATTCATTCACTATAATGTATATATATCTGTAGAACCTGATGAAGGAGGAGAGGTTATTGAAAAGAATATTCTTTGTTCACTAACCATTCTTTAAATGATGTTAGTTCTTGAAGAAGCCTGATAATTGAAATTATCACAAATTTATGCAAAGAACACAACTGTAATATCATTATAGATTCTTGAATTTTATGATAGAGAAAACGTTTCACTAATATAGTAATACTGTGTAATCTTATATATTAGATTAAATTGGTTTAATTTTCTCGATATTAGTCAGGCACACTGGTTTGGTGAATTACTGTTCAAAGCAGAATTTATTACTCGAATAAATGTGCGTCGGTGGCACAGTGGTTAGGACTCTCGTCGACCATGCACATGGTCCGGGGTTCGATCCCCTGCCGGCGCACACCCGATATCTATGGTCGGCCTGAATTTGGGCTACCGATATCCATCCTGAAAATGCCATACTTGTACTGAAAATACGGTGTGGCATCAAGCTATAATCAAAATAATAAAATAAAAAAATAAATAAAAAATAAAACAGCTACTCATTTCTTTTAATTGTAAACTTTATTGCTGATAACACTTCTCATTGCATCATATACTTTTGATTGAGTGTTCTTACCGCAAAAATTATTTAAAATCTCTTTTCGTTCTGAGTGGAACATAGGGCTTAAAGCTATACCTTTGAAGTTTCAGTAACAGTGGTGTTTATTTATTTTTTATGGGGTGGGGTTGCTGGCCTCATGCCCAACCTCCCCTATCTTCGTTGGGCTTACAACCGGTTAGGAGGGCGGTAGAGATAAAGATGTCAGCCAGCCGGGAATAGAACACCAAACCACATTCGTCGTCGGCGAGCATCCTAACACTAAGCCACCGAAGGACTTGAGGCACATTAGCCGTTAATTTTCCTAGAATTTTATGCGTCTGTGGCTTAGTAGTAGAATGACCACCTACGATCCACGTAGTGAAGGTTTCGATTCCTTTCTGACTCACTCCTAACCTCTATTTGGCCAGTATTAAGCACAGTAAAGAGGAAAATTGGACGTGAGACTAGCGACCCCACCGCTACTGAAACATTCAAGCTCAAAGCTTGAAGCTCTTTCCATCTTCCTCTCGGAACGTAAAATAAGAATGATACAGAAGTAAAAAATTATTGATAATAAATGGTTGGAGGCAATCGGCAGGAACCCCACCTGACCTAAGTTTTGTTCTAGTTGACACCCCTAGTCAGCAAAGCGTATCTGCAGCCTTGAAAGAAACTCATATCTCTACCGAAATTCAAACCCGTATCACCCAGTGACTACTTCAATTAGAGACGTTACCTCTAAGCTATTCGAGTTCGTGATTGACCTCCTGTAGTACTTACTGTATTGGTGACTACTCAATGACTAGTGGTCCGTGTGTCTAGTCCTTAACTGTGTGAAGTAATCTAAAATGTAGAAAAGACAGTGATTGGTATAAGCACACAGAGAAGGAGTGAGTGAGTGAATGATTTGCATTTTTTTCTATTTGATTAAAATCAGAGAGTAATCAGAGACTAAATCTCCAACATCTTTCAAAACAACCAAACAAAGCAAAATAGGCGAAATGTACATCTCTTCTTCGCCTGAATTATTATGTAGGATGTATAAATCAAAGTGTATATATATAGGCTTAGAAGAAGTAGAAGTAGGAGAGAAGAATATATAAATAAATACTCCGCATAGAAGTTATTTAGTCTATTCAAAAGTATATTACTACTACCTACTATTGCTGCCACCACCCATTACTAGTAGCTATTTCTTAAGCCACATGATTTACCTATATTAAACCAAAATAGAAAACCATTAAGAAGAGATAAAGTAGGGTGTGGTGAGATAATATTTTGAGATATAAACTTAGGGAAATATGCCCTATATAAATATATATATATCTACTAAACGTATTACACTATGGAAGAATAATCTAAACCGGGATAAATTAGGCAAAGTAATGTGAAGTAATGCCTTCAGTCGACAGAAGAAACAATACTATGATCTGCTGAGTGATATTGCCTTGCTTTCAATGGGATAAGTCAAGGTTATTCATAAATAATATTTTAACAGAAATAGACATGCATTCATTCATGAACTGTTGGAGATAAGATATATAATAATGACCATTATTGTTATTGGAATGCAGTTAGTTAGTTACTTAGTTAGCTAGTGGGTTTATCACAACATAGTGTATTTGATAAATTCGAACTCTGATTAATTCTTGGAATAGATAATTTGCTATAGAAATGATACACTTATTGGTAAACTACTACTGTAAGGCGTAAAAACTGCTTTTGTTTAAAATAGTGGTAACCATTGGAAACATGGATAATTATCAAAGTGGTAAATAATAGATTTTGTTGTGTTGATTAATGGTTAGGAGAATATTTTCCTCGTGTATCAGATCAACTTCGTCAAATTTGTCTCTCTCTCTATCTCTCGGTCTAACAGGATGATGTAAAAGGTCCTAGTTACAATAACAGAGGTACTTGATAAAGTTATTCGGTTATAATTATGTGATGTTATTTGCGCTTAGCAGTTGAATACAGGAAGCGAATTTAGTTCTGTTTTAGATTTAATAATTAAATGTACTTGTATGCTAGTGAAATATTGTATTCCTAAATTTGAGTGACAAGTAGTCCTACAACATTCGTGTTTTATTGATTCATTAAAAATAAATAAATAATTGGAGACATTAAAAGTATTATTTGGTAGATTTCAGAGATCAATTCATTGAAAGCTCATATGGAATGCGGAATACTTAAATTTCAATCGTTTTTATCCAAATAGCAGTAAACGAGCAATTGTCAAAACTCTGTTTTACAGAATTTAGACGCTGACGGTATTGACGTCCGCGGATTGTACGGAGTATACTAACGCAAGATCTAATACTCACAACTTCTATGGTATTCGTTCCGCGTAAACCAAAGGCAAAGCAAAAGAAAAGAATTGATCATCCAAATCACGAAATATATTTCGGGACCAAATACAAGTGAGGGATGATTGCTTAGCTGGCTAGTGATCGTGCGCGAACGTGACAAGACGAAGTACCAAATGGCGTGGATGCTTGACCGGAAGCCTTCAGCTAAACAAGTCGTCTTGAACAGTGAGGGTCAGCATCCAATGTTCAGTGATGAATGCTGTGGTCAATAAATTTGGGGAATTATTTACCGCTACCAGAACCAAAGGAATATGCTGTATAGAGAAATTCGAGGAAGAATTTACTGATTCTCGAAAAGATGTTAAAAAGCCACGCTTTGCACTGAGTAATTCCTTAACAAGTATGAAAGATTTGAAGGTTCAAATGGCAAACAAATCATCTCAACTTTAAAAAGGGGAATATTTCAGGAATAATCAACTGAAGATTGCAAACTTCACTAGAAAGAACCTATTTTGAAACTGATTCGGTTGCTTGAAGTTGGTTGGTGGATGGTGACTAGCAGTGGAATCCACAATACGCATTTTGTCCTATTTGGGACTCTTCATCTGGGTGTACCTGCATTCTCCAGTGAGTCGGTGATGGTGTTCCCACTGAGACTCGAACCCAGTGCACCCATAGTTTCAAATGCCAAATTGTTATCCACTAGACTAATTGGGCTACAAGAGCCACCTTTTCCTTGTGCAACAAGTTTTATTAATTATTGATTGGACCGAAGTGCTCGGCGGGAACACCACCACTCACTGGGGAATGTAGGTATGTGGTGAGAGCTGGCTGCTAGCCAAAACTGGTAGACGTCCCCAATATTGGTCATTAGTATGAGTAGCAATAATAATAGAAATAGTACTTCGTCTATGCTGTATTGAAGTAATAAGCTGGCAAAATGAAATTCTGAGGAATTTTTCATTGCTGTATAGTTTAAGCAACAAAGTAATACTTAATAAATAGTAGTTATATATAGAAACTTTACAAAACTAATTTATACAAACTAGGTATACCGGTCCTCTGAAGTGACTTTTATTAAATCAATAGACATAAATCTCATTATTATATATCACCGACTGCTTTAGAATACTGAGAATACTCAAGAGGACATATGCTATTTTAATACTAAGAATGTGGGATTCTCTGAGACATACTTAAATAACAAATTGCTATTGAATTCATACCAATTATTTAGGGGATATAAGTGGAGTTTTCAAAAGCTTTTATAAGTGCATTGGTTGTTGTTGTAAGGGTGTTCTCTGAAGACGGGTAGCTAAAAATAACTCGGTTTGGTTAATAAAAGGCTAGCATAGGATGATGAAGTCTTCTGTCTGTGACCACCTTGAGTCTGTTCATTCAGCTTTACATCATTTAACCTTTAAAGTTATTTTTTATCCGTTTACGTTCCCAGTGGAACATAGGGCTCCAAGTATCAGTGTTGGCTGGGGATCGAACCCCATATCACGTACGTGATTGGTGAGTATTTTACCTTTGAACCACCGAAGCAAAGTGGAATGCATCCATCAAGAAGTCATAAACAGGACTGAATTCAGTCTATCTCTAGAAGTTTATGCTTTTCTTCATTTATGTTTCGACGATGGTCTAGACAGGCATCAACAAAACCCTAAATTTTGTATTGAAAGTTGTTTTGTCAAACTGTGGTGAGAGCTGGCTGCTAGTCAAAATCTGTAGACAGTAATTTACGTCAATGTTTACTTCCCCAATATTGGTCATGAGAAAAATACGAACAAAGACTGATTCAACAACCAATCACAGCAGACTTTGCGCAGGCGGATACAATTGGCGGATAGATAATCTGAACTTCAATCTGAGCGGCCACAAAGAGAAACCACCAATCAGAAGACTGTGTTTGTTTGCTTAAAATAATCTATAATAATGTAGATGAAAATCTACAAATATGTGTTGATTTCGTAAATACAGGATGTGTTGCCTGGCTCTTGTCTTCTGTCGTTACAGGTATATCCAGATGATAAGTCCCAAATAGGATGAAATGCCCATCCTGGATTCCACTGCTAGTCATCATCCACCAACTGACTTCAAGTTACATGACAAGACATCGTCAAAGCATCTGCACAGGGAGTCGACATGTCAATCTGAGACCGAGTACTTCGGTCAAATCAATCGATGGGAAAATCTAAATTGAATTAAATAAGTTGGTTCCCGTTTATCGGACAACCTGCTGTTTGATGCAATTAAACGTCGACAGATACCCATCTTATATTAGCCCTAAATGTGCATGTAAATTTACTTTTATCTGAATTAGCATCTACACTAGGAAAACAGAAAGAACTGCACATCGATTTTCTGAACAAGTACCAAACAATTTGCGTCTCAAGGGAAGAAACACTTTCAGTAGTACCATAGTCAGATATCTTGTCGATACGGATATGATCTGGACACCATAAAATCCGCTAACATTATCAACAGAGAAAAATAGCTTGCACCTCATCAAATTTACAGAAACAATCTCTCTAGAGAAAGCCTGAAACCGCATTTGTGTGTTCAGAATGAAGCAGTTATCAAGCCCTGATTGCTAGATGTCTTCACTCTCTTTTGTTTCATTATGTAATCTTTGGCTTTAACTTATTCCCTTCTCCATAATGTAATTTTGCTTGTTTCTATGATTTGAGTTGAACTCACTAGTTAGTTACTCGTCATCTTATACACCTCACGTCTTTGTTATCTAAGCCCTTTGCTGTTGTATTCAAGTACTACTATTTTTTGTTTACACTTCAACTTTCTGTATTTTTTAATATATTTATGCGTTGAAGTTTTTGTAGCAATTTGGTTAAGTTTTGCGGGTGGAGTTGCTAGCACCACGCCCAACCCTCTCTCTTTATCAGGGCTTCGAACCGGCTAGAAAACTAACGAACAAGTAATCTAGGCGAGGAAACTATGGGAACAAACAAAACAAGAACCAACCGCTCAACAAATATGCAGGAGAAAGTGGAGATGGATTGGACACTCGCTCAGGAGGCCGTTGGGTGACACCGCGCGTCAGGGCCTCGAGTGGAACCCAAAAGGGAAGCGGCGTGTGGGACATCCAAAGGTGACATGGTGGAGATCGTGTGAAGAGAAATTGAAACAGTGTGGACTAACATGGATGCAAGTGAAAAGTACAGCAGAAGACAGAAGCAAGTGGAGACGTGCAGCTGAAGCGCTATGTTCCACTAGGAACCCAAGGGAACAATAATAATAATCAACTTTCTGTGTATAAGTTATATAAGTGTATTTTCTGTACACTCGTTTATGAAGTTTGCAGTCTCTCATCAACTGAAATCATGTCACTTTTGCAAGCATATTAAAATTGCTCTGTATATCAACGTAATTTCTTTAGGCTGCACACAGCCGATGAGAAGCCAGTGAAATAAACTTTGGTACCACCTTATTCTGCACTAACTATTGGCTTTGCTTTATTCAAATTCATAAAGGAGAATAAGTGTAATAAGTATTATTATTATTATTAAAGCAGCAGGTATATCTTAATCAAAATAATGCAATCTTTTAAGAGCTTATAAAGAGTGAACATCTGAAGTGCGGAAAACTAGTGGTTTCAATCAGCCATTCCGAATTTCATGTTAACTTATGTGACTTTTATGTTTCACAGAGAGACGTGTCCCTTGGAAAACACTATGCTGATTTAGAGCAGATACAGGATATTGTGTTTTTAGTTGAATATCCTGACGTATTCACGCTTACCTTCTGTAAGTTTGTGGGAAATGGCCACTGAGGGTGAACGATATGAAAACATAAGAGGTTGTTTACCATAGGTGCCATTCTTTCAATTACTCGGGTGAGTAATGATGAAGTTAAATGAAGTGTTAAAAAAGAAGGGAAAGTCAACTGATTAGGTCGAGAAGCTCAACGGCTTGAAGTGACTAGGACGCGTACTGTGCATGCCAAGTCGCCTGCTCTTCTTGACATCCAATATTAGCTTACATAGCATGAAGTTGGAAAAGTGTTCAGCTGAAAAAGCTGAATCACGTTTTTAACATGATTTAAATTCTTTCGCACTGGTGCAAATCAATACCCCCTTTGTTATTATATAGATTCTGAATATTTTCACTGATCTTTATTCAACTAGTCCTTCTATGACTTTAGTTTCATTAGATTTCCTCCTCACGTTTGTGTCTGTTTTTTCACTGTGTGCTAAACTGAACATATGTATTTTTGTTCAAGGTGCAGCTATTATTTCTTAATGGTTTATTGGATAGAAAGAAAAACTCAAACTTGGTACATTATGGGTACCAAAATATACGCCACAAAATGAGCTGTTCCACAGCTTATGAGAGGGCTGGCATACTGCCTGCCGCCCCGACCAAAGTAAATGGTTGTCATAATGGGCCATCCCCGGAACCTTTGACCTGAAGTCTGATCCACAAGGCAGCGGACCAGGATCTAGAGCTACATTCCCATGGTAACCATTAGGTCCTTTCGGATTTCAGCACCAATGTACACCACAGGTATGGAATCAGGGTTTTCCAGGCCCCCTCTAGATAGACCAATATGTCTATCATTCCACCAGACGTTTGCATTTACTCCTTCAATATTCCTGCCACGTGAAGGCAGTGAATAGAACTTACCTGGTAGAGGCTATGAACTCGTGGAAGCATGACAACATTTCGAGAGGGAGACTGAAGTCAACCCCTTCTCGACCGTTCTAGTTCGTTCATAGGTAATACTTTCATGTTTGAAAGATGGATCCTGGGTTTGAATCTCTCTGTGAACATAATCCCACGTTGATATGACGGGTCCTTAGTTGAACAGAACGAATGATTTTATATTCTACCATTCACCATTTGTCAACCAAATGGTGTGTAAAACTTGGGCATTGTGGTAGTAAGTAATTCTACATTAGTTTGCTTATTAGATATATCATACAGTGAAACAGTATTATTTACTGGATGGCGTTTAGAACAAAGTTTATTGTTCATAATCATGTCATCAATTGTAATCACACAACTTTGAAACTTGACTTTTATAGTTTCCTTTGTCCTGTCCTATTTGTCGTTGTAGGGATAGTCGAATTTTCCAGATATCTGGGACAGGTGTTGAATCATTCCTATTACACGTGTTTGCAGTTGATTCGATAAACAAAGCTTCTGTTATCAATCTCTCCCTCCACCCAGCTGTTACATTAGATTTCAAAACTGTCATCACATCCCATCCTATTGTATGGTTGTGTGTAACTGCATGTAGTGCTATCTACGGCTAATCTATTCTCTACATTTCTTATCTTATTTGGGTCAACTAATCTAGATTTTGCTAGGTTTTTGTGCTCCGCTGGTCTGACTGCCCCTGTTCTACTAGTATGACCTATGTATTTGACCTGACGATCATCGCAGGCAGGATATTAAACAACCTAAATTTTTTTATGTTAAAGGCTCCACAGGATCCACTATTTAACCGACAAAGCTTGTTTCTAATTCAGTTTTTGGTTCGAATGCCAGCCACTTTTATTCCTGCCTTGTTAAGAATTCTGCGTAAGGTTTCCGAGGATCCTTTCTTGTATGGAATTACTACTGATGATTTCGATTCCTTATTGTTGGTGTTGTCTTGCACATATTTGACATGCATGTCGTCATTAATATTATTATTACCACTATCACTACTATCATTATATATTTTATTTTTACATTTCCCTACATATTTTCTGACTAATTTACCAGAATAGTTATTGAGTTTCAAGGTTTCGCTTATATGTCTCACTTCCTGTCTTAGATTTTCCTTGGTACTACTTATTTTTAGTGCTCTATCACTTAAAAATTTCACCAATCCTCTTTTTACTGACAAAGGATAGGATTGGAAGCTCCCCAATGGTAGATTGCAACGTAAAAAGGAAAGAAGATGGGAAGTTGAACACTATGTTTACAGGAAATCCACACATCCAAACACATATTTGGACTTCCAAAGGATATCCTTTGAAGCTTATAAACTGGTATAGAGGTTGGTTAGTTTCAAAGCCTATGATTTATTCCGTTCCAAAGAAAGTTGCTTATATCAAATTACGTTACAATTAGGAAATAATACAGGAAGACAAACACAAAAATATCTTTCGTGGACGTTCAATTAACAAGAAATGAACAGAATGAAAATTTACAAAGATCCACCTACAGAAAATCAACATGAAAATGACAACTCAATACTAACTTTCATAGTTGGGTGCATCTTTTACACAGAATGAAACTCGATCCATTCATTGAGCCACAGAGTTCGCAGTATTTTCAGCCCTGACACTCTGGAAAGAATTCTTCTTCGAAATAGCTATCAAGGACGTTTCATCACAAAATCCATGAGGCCTAAACCACTAAAGCAGTCCATACTTACTGCTCCTAGAAGACTTCTTTATCTGAATCTACAATTCAATGGAGACTCAGTAGCAGAAATACTGAGAAACTGCCTATCCCGCTAATTGAAGGGAACATTCTTCGTGGCTGAACTTTGACTAACCTCCTCTATAAAACCAGTGATTCGAATGAACATGAAGGATAAGCTACCACTGTTAGCCTCATCAATGTGCATCTATCAATTTACCCACTCATGGGAAGCTAGATATATCAGCCCTACTCAGAGTTTGCTATCCAAAAGTATCACCGGTCACTTACTCACATGGTTTTATAAAGGAGAAAGAATGTCCCCTGCAACTCTATTTTGGAACACCTGATCGGATTTAGACACCAGGTAAACCCACCAAGGAACCACCAGAATACATGGAGATCTTGGTAAAAGAGTACAAATCAAACTTCCTCAAAGCATAAAAGCAATAACAATTCACATGTTAAGTCCTGAACTCTGCATTAAATAAATCTACAATGGACTTTATCTGTCTTAATAGTGGATAGGTAATTTTTATTTTAGTTTCTTAACTCTATTATTATCTTCCCTGATCCCCTATTAAAAATTTTTATACCTTATTACCACTGTTGTTAACTTGACTCTCGTTTACTTTTGGCTGAATTCCACTCAATCCTGTCAATTATATTATTATGTCACTTAGTCTACTTATTTTATTTTAGTTTCTACCCGATTAACACTTTCTACATAACGTCATTTGTTATCCAAAAATTTACAATTCTAATGACACATCTTCAAGAAAATTATTTTTGGTGCTAGGGGAAATGAAGTATATTTATATATGCGTGTATGCGGTTGCACAGCTTGAGAATGATGTCAATGGAAAGAGTAACTCTTCGCTGAACGTCTTTTCTTTTGAGATAAAAACAATAAATTCGGTCATTCGTCTAATTCACCATTCAACCCGGCTTATAATTATCCTAAAAAGCCAAAAACGTGCTTTGTTTGCTACAAGCCTCAGTATTGCACAAGTAATTGCGTCACATTTCGTTGTGTATGCCAATTAACTTGTGTGTGTTTGTGCGGTCACACATATATCGGAAGGATTAATCGCTCTTTGCATGTTAGGTTGGGAGAACACTTATCCAAATTCAAGGGTTGGTCTGCAGAGATTTGACTGGTTTCAGGATTTCGTCATGAGCTGACTTTGGTTAGAGAACCACTGGAAAACCTGCAGGGAGTACTGGACACCCAGCTGTTTCGTCCTAGGTTGGAACTTTTCATCGGTATGCACCCTCTGGGGTTAGAACCCAGTACCTTCCGGCTACAAGGCGAGCTCGTAGACCATTCAGCCACTGGGACCCGATCCAATGGCTAGCTTATGAATTCTGACATCCGACGACTTATCATATGGAGTGACCACTAGCCAATGTCCCCACACTCGACCTGCTATACCCCACTGGTCACGATCTCTCACTGGAATCCAGATAACTACCTACCTGAATACGGTCAGTTACTAGTGATCGTCCGATTGATGCTCAAGTGTTGGTTTGCAGGCTAGAACAACAAATGAACTGTTAAAACTCGATAAATGCCGACTGTAGACTACCAACTTCATCTATAGCAAAACACTTAATTGATAGGAACCACAAGATTGATTAATATCAAACCAGCTTTCAAGACTATGTATAGAAACAGTCAGGAGTGCTTACTGAAATACTGGAAGGCAATAGAAATGCTTAAAATTAACCCACCCAACCCCCCCTCCCGTCGAACCTGTATGTGCAAAAACAATTTGTCATGACGCTTAACTCATCTTTGTAATTCTCATCTGATTATATTACCAAATTTAGTTTTAATTATTCTTATTCTTAATTCCCTTGTCAATCTGTTTATTTTAATTAACGCTTTATTTTTCATATAAATTGACTTGACAAGTAGGTGTGAGAATACACTGTTCAAAATGTATTGCTGAAATACATCAGATTTGTTTTAGATAATCTCCGTCTTCTAATAACATGCTGTCGAAATTTGTTGAAGGGACTAAATGCTCTATGGAATCATTTTTGTTTGTCTGAAATATTCTCTTATATCTGTGAATGAGTTATCCATTCTTAATCTTATCTCTAACGGATGGCGTATTCGAAGTCCTTTTGTACGACATTGAGGGACTCTGTGTAACACCATGAAGCATTCATGTGTGGGGGTGCTCGATGTCTGGAGATGACAAGGTGTTCGAGGATCGAGCTGTTGCTATTCTTCTTTTCTCCTCCGGCTAATCAAGCTGGGCACTGTTACAGAATATGTTTGTGGACTTGACGTTGCGTACGGCCGATATACTTTGCCCCATACGAGCAAGTAAATTGATAAATACGCATTGAAGTGGCCAAAAGCGGTATCTTGTCCTCAACGTTAAACTGGATTAACTGTCTGCAGGAAAATGTGATACGTAGAGTGGCTGCTGGAAATGTCTTCTTCGGACATTTAGAAAGGCGGTTTCTGAGAATTTCCGCTACGATATCATCTCTGAATTCTAGGTTCATGAAGAGAGTCTTCTTAGGAACCGTCGCGATGTTTGACAACATGGACTGGACAGTTTATCAACTTGCAGAGCTTTGTCTCACTGATCCGAAAGAGAAACCTGGTACGTAGATTGTGTTCAATGATTAGAAAAATCTGCTCGGAAGGCATTGTATAGAAAGAATTAAATTTATGACATGAAACCCTACTAGAGAATGGGTATCCACCAAGATTTATCGACACAAACATGAAGGAGAAGCCTCTGGTGTCAAACATCGCGACGGTTCCTAAGAAGACTCTCTTCATGAACCTAGAATTCAGAGATGATATCGTAGCGGAAATTCTCAGAAACCGCCTTTCTAAATGTCCGAAGAAGACATTTCCAGCAGCCACTCTACGTATCACATTTTCCTGCAGACAGTTAATCCAGTTTAACGCTGAGGACAAGATACCGCTTTTGGCCACTTCAATGCGTATTTATCAATTTACTTGCTCGTATGGGGCAAAGTATATCGGCCGTACTCAACGTCAAGTCCACAAACATATTCTGTAACAGTGCCCAGCTTGATTAGCCGGAGGAGAAAAGAAGAATAGCAACAGCTCGATCCTCGAACACCTTCTCATCTTCAACACTTTGTATCCATTGTCAATCTCTTGATTGATTACTTCAGTTAATTCGATTAAATTTCTGCAATCGGATTGCACCGATGATTAAGGTTACGCAAATTTTTAAAAAAAATAGCCATCCAAGGAGAACGAACACATCAATGGTCTTTAGATTACTGTTAGCATTAAATTTGGATGAGAGAAGAAGAGAAATAGAGTTAACTATTAATAATGAAGAAAGAAAAGTATAACGAAACTTATCCTCTTCAATATTCTAACAGTCTTTCAAACATTTTTGTACGAATATGGTGTTTTTGGTCTGTCTGATGTCATTAAACGCATTTTGAAGGTCATTGGTAAGTTCGCCCTCCACACCCCGCCAACCTCTTGGGTCGCTATTCCTTAACTAGACCCTTATACCTGTCTTAATTATATTTAGAAATTAGGGAGATGATGTCATTAGAGTTGAAATTAATTTCTTAACTCGTTTAACTCTAGTTCGGTCAAAATACCGATTTTGGTTATTGCACTATCGATATTCTTCAGAATTACATGAACTGATTAGATTATTACTGTTAGTAACTTAATAGCTATTATTATTGTTCCATTGGGTTCCTAGTGGAACATAGGGCTTCAAATACACGTCTCCAATTGCTTCTGTCTTCTACTGTACTTTTCACCTGAATCCATGTTAGTCCATACTGTTTCAACTCCTCTTCATACGATCTCCTCCATTTCACCCTTGGACGTCCCACTCGACGCTTCCCTTTCAGGTTTCATTCATTCGAGGGCCTGACGCGCGATGTCACCCAGCGGCCTCCTCAGCGAGTGTCCAATCCATCTCCATTTTCTCCTGCATATTTGTTGAGCGATTGGTTCTTGTTTTGTTTGTTCCCATAGTTTCTTGTTGGTGATTCTTTCTGGCCATCTGATCTTCAGTATGGAGAGAAGACAGTTGTTGATAAATGTCTGCAACAGGCTGTTGGAAATATTCTTTGTGACCCGCCAAGTTTCTGATCCGTATAGGAGAACTGACTTGACGCTTGTATCAAACCTCGCCTACATTACTAGCTCGCTAGTTTTCTAGCCGGTCTCAAGCCCGGATAAAGAGGGAGGGTTGGGCGTGGTGCTAGCAGCTCCACCCACAAAACTTAACCTAATTGCTACAGAGACTTCAACGCATATATATATTCATAGCTACCATAATGATTTAATCTAATTCATTTTGGAATTTCCTGTTGACTGATTCGACCGAAGTACTCGGCCTCTGTTGAAATGCTAACTGCTTATGTGGATGCTTCGTCGATGTCATAGGATTTAACCTGAGGTAATTCGGTGGATCATGACTGGCAGGGCAATCCAGGATGCACAAATTTAATTCAATAACTACTGATATCCGTTGCACAAGAGGTGGCTGTCGTAGCGCGAGTGCTCCAGTGGATAACACTTTGGCATTTGAAAATATAGGTGCACTGGATTCGAGCCTCAGTGGGAAGACCACCATCAATTGACTGGGGAATGCAGGTACATCCAGTGAAGAGTCCCAAATAGGACAAAATGCGTATTGTGAATTCCATTGCTAGTCACCATCCATCAAGTTATAATGATTTACTGTTAGTCAGTTATAGCAAATCATGGTTCAGGGGACAAAACTTCCAGACATTCGATGGTGACATGGAGGAGATTGTGCAAAGAGGAAATTAAAGCGTATGAAAAATCAAGGAGTCAGATAAGCAAGACTAAAGACAGCAGAATGAAATGGAATAAGATAAGTTTATTTGACATAACACATAGTAAACTCGACATTTGTACAATAATATCCCAATTAATACAGTGCAGGAGGCAGTTAGGAATGAACCGAACATTGATGCTGAAATCGAGAACAGGATTAAACTCTTGATTGATAAGATATTATTAAGTGTTCACTTATGCCATTACGGAAAACTCAGTGAGGCGTTCGAAGTGCGTACAGGAGTAAAACAAGGCTGCCTGACTACCTGCCTATTATCATCGATGATATTCTTAGTTGTGGTGGTTTGGATTATGCGTCAGACTGTGCATGGGAGCGAAGAGACAGGAATACGCTGGACCACCGATGAGAAGACTCTAAGAGATCTGGATTTCACAGATGATATATGTCTAATGTTACACACACTCGAGAACTTGCAGGAGAAAACCAACAAACAAACTGGCTGGAGAGACAGGAAACGAAGACAGGACTGCAGATGAACATAGAGAAGGTGGAGACTGAGGTGATGAAGTTAACAAACAACCACCAACAGCAACCAGCCCCAATCATCATCAACGGGAGAGATTTCACTTGGACAGGACAATACACATATTTTAACAGCTTCGTTCCAATCAATTACAAAAGATATTTAGTGAAGACCCTCAGCCACAGAGTTAGAGCTATATGCTCAGAAGAAGTAACTGAAGATGAATTAAGCATTGTATATGATACTCTGATCGAAAATGGCTATCCGACAAATTTATCAAGAAATATATGACAAAGAAAGCCGAAAAGGACTAATCACTGTCTGTAAACAAGAAGCCTTTATATATACGACTACAATTCATGGGCGATATACCAAGAGAGATAATTACGAAGAAATTAAGAAAACCAGTTCAAAGAACTTTTAATACTGGCGAACTACACGTATTATTCTCAACACGATCGATGGTTCCTCCTCGACTGAATGATGAAGCACGTAGATCAGCCACTTCAAATTGTATCTACCAGTTCAACTGCGCTTGTGGAGCGAGTTATATTGGCCGCTGCTCTAGGAACTTGGTTCTTCGTGCTCGAGAACGTATCCCACTATGGCTAAGTAAAGGTGTAGTTAAAACTATTAACAGCTGGATATTAGATCATCTGGTGCAAAACAGTCACAAAGCCAGCGTAGCAGAATCCTTCCCTATAATATACCATGTGCCTAATAAATTGCCAAAATCATCGAAGCACCTCATGCTCCAAACAGCAGAGGCTATTGCAATTCGCCTCAAACAACCAGTGCTCTGTGTTCAAAAGAAGCAAGTCCATCCCCTACTACAGCCCTGGCCCTCAGTAGAAACTATAAACTCATGAATTTGTACTATTATCTTTCCTAATTCTTTTGACATTCAGCTTATTTTATGTTGATGCTGTTCATCTGTAATCTATCAATATTATTGATTTGATGTTATTTAAACATTAATGTTGTTCATAACACTAATTCATTCATTCATTATAATGTATATATAATTGTAGAGCCTGATGATGAATTTATCTAAATGAGTACTCTTTGTTCAGTGTTTATTCTTTTGAAAATTTTAATGGGCATTTTTAATGAGTTAATATGTGAGAGAAAATGGAGGTGGATTGGGCATACGTTGAGGAGACCATCGAATGACATCTCGTACAATGCAGGCCATCAGTCGAATGGAATCCGAATGGGAAGTGACGAGTGGGTTGCCACTTCCATGGTGACATGGAGGAGATCGTGTAAGGAGGAGATGAGATATTATAGGCAGTCTTGTAGCTAGCCAGCTGAAGAGGATGGCAGAAAACAGAACAAAGTGGAGATGTGTTGTTGAAGCCCTATGTTCCATTCGGAACGCATGGGAATAATAATATAATATACTTTGTATTGCATATTATTTGTAGGTGTTTCATTTAATAAATTTGAAACAGCAGTTACGCTATTCACTTAATCAGTTGTATTTCGTTAGCATTTATCAGGCAACCAAATCAATAATTATATTAGTTCACTTTATTGTCACAATACTAATATTTGTACATCAATAGTTTGTTAATCTAATTAGGCTTAACAAGAGAGTATTGCTAACTAAATTATCTTTTAGTTTTATTGATTAGTTGAAGTGTATTCTATGAGCTCTTTCATTTCTCACTGTAGACTAAAATGGAAACCCGGAACTCCATTAAGACCAAAAGATTTGGATAACCCATCGACGATAGGTAACATCAGACAACTATTGAGACTTATCAGGGAAACAGTTGGCAAAATGAAAATGATAGGTGAAACAATCTCCGAAAAAAATGACACCATAATTAGCTGTCAGGACAGACAACTGGAACGTTGGAAAGAACACTTTGAGGAACAGTTTAATTGGCCTACAGCCATGCTCAACTTACCCAACACCTCATTGAATGGGATATAGACACAGGTCCTCCTTCCTTAACTGAGTTTACTAAAGCTGTCACTAAACTGAAACAAGGCAAAGCAGCGGGACCTGATGGAATGATTCCAGAGGAATTTAAGTACGGTGGAGACAGTTTACTGTCTGCATTAACTGAGGTTCTAGGCAGCGTCTAAGAATCAGAGGAAGTCCCATCGGGATGGTGTAAGTCACTGATCATCCCGATATACAAGAAGGGAGACAAGTCTTCCTGTGATAATCACAGGGGGATTAGCTTGACTTTTATGGTATCTAAAGTTCTAGTCTCAATAATCATGTGTAGACTAAGTGGTTCTTGAGAGGAACAAACACGAGAGAACCAGGCCGGCTTTAGATCAGAAAGAGGGTGTATTGATCATATCTTCACCCTTCGACAGATTCTGGAACATCGGCATACTTACTGGCGTCCTACAATCTTTATATTTCTTGACCTAAAAGCGGCATTCGATTCTGTCGACCGAGAGGTACTATGGCGATGTTTGACTGTGAAAGGAATGCCGAGAAAATACAATTCACTGATCAAGACACTCTACTCGAACTCATGTAGCCAGGTGAAAGTCTACGGAGAGTTGTCTTCTGAACTGGTGACAACTAGTGGTGTCCGACAGGGGTGCCCATTATCCCCGTCTCTATTTAATTTCATCATAGATGTACTAATGGACTTAACATTAACTAACTTCAGAGACTCAGGGATTGACTTGTTACCAGGGGATAATCTCATCGACTTAGAATATGACAGTGATATGGTTCTTCTAGGTGAAAACTCTGACAAAGTGCAGAGTCTTCTGAACACCTTGAGCAGGCATCTCCGAATGTTTGTCATGAGATTTGCTCCTGTCAGATGTAGGATGATGATGAAGTTACACTGATTGAGATGGTTAGGACATGTGTTACGCATGCCTATCCATCTTCTTCATCGACGGATAATGTTAACTGACAAAGAATAGATAATGTTTGAAAAGAGCCAGTGGTAGTCAAACGAAAACATGGCCTCATCAGTCAATGAAATCCGCATTAGTTCGTTTAAGCCAGCCACATAAGAAGGTGTAAACTGGTTTCTTGTTTGATTGGGTTCCTCGGGATGGTAAGAATCAATGGCTGGAGACAATTGGTGATATAGCTCAGAATCGTTATCAGTGGCTGGCCAAAATCCATTCACTCTTTGTGATTTGTTATATCCAATAAAATTCTGTTTTACTTCCATATTACTATTCTTTTAGCTTCATGTTTCTGTTCATTGTCTCTCTATATCTCTTTTGAATCTCTCTCTACTCCCTCCTCTTGCTTTCTGTGCTACATGAAGTGTGACAACTCAGACTGGTGCACACTTGTGAAAAATTCTGTGTTGAAACCAGTCAGTCAGTTAATCAAGATTCATTCTAGACATGCAAAGTTCCCCCTATCATGCTTTAGCTAAATGGTTGGTAGCTATCCTAAAAACCCTTAAATGAACAGCTAGTATAAAATGTTGAGAGAGGTGAGTTCACAAACAGAAATAAAAGTAGTATCATCAAAGATAAAACTATGATATGTTTAGATGTAACATCTCTATTTACAAATATACCTCTAATTGAAATGGTGAATTAAATCTGTGAACAAAAAAATAACAAGTCAATAAATACTGAAATCGCGATAGAAATCCTTACAAAATTCTTACTAAAGTGTACCATAAATGTGAATTTGAAATTTGACGATCAACCCCCTATATAGATAGGTGGATAGGGTGGCGATGGGCTCCTCAGTGACTACTATGTTGGGAGATTTCTTTTTGAGTAAACTAGAAAATGGTTCTTTAAACAACCTTATCAGAAAATTCTCATTTTAATGTCGTTAGATCGATGATACCTTCATTCTTTGTGAAAGTGACTTGTACAATATTGTCTCAATTCAATGAAGTACATTCAGCTATCAAATTCACATGTGAAGACGTGTCCCAGAGTAAAATCGCCTTCATAGACGTCCTAATGACAAGAAGACCAGACTGTAGTATAAAACTGAATTTCCATAAGAAAGTACTTCAACCTGTCATTATACAAATTCTCACACCCTTGCTCCTCTTCAACATATGAGAAATTTGGTAAAGACACTCAGCTATAGGGTCAGATTTATTTGTTCCAAAGATGTGACTGAAGATGAACTTAAGCTTGTATACAACATGTTAACTGAAAACAGCTACCCTGAAAAGTTCATCAGGAAACATACAGCCATGAGAGTAGAAAACAGCTTTTCTGTGTCTGCAAACAAGAAACCTCTGAATACATGACTACATTTCAAAGGTGATACACCAAGAGAAATAATAACCAACAAGTTGAGAAAGTTGATTCAAAGAACGTTTAATTCTGGTAAGCTGCAGCTTATATTTCCCAAACAACCGATTGCTTTGTTTAAATTCATTAAGGGGAACAAATGTATGAAAACTCTTATTGTATTTACCGAGTCAACTACTCCTGTGTGGAACCAGTTATACTGGTCACGTCTCCACGAACTTAGTTTTTCGTTCTCATTTTGCTGAAATCATCAACAGTTCTGCATTAGATCACCTTGTTCAAATAGGCCACAAAGCTGGCATTGAAGAACCTTTCCCTTTCATCTATCAGGTACTGATTAAATTGTCAAACGATTCTGGATACCAGACACTTCAAACATCAGAGGCTATTGCAATTCTCATACAGCAACCGCAGTTCCGCGTGCAAAAGAAGTAGTCATTATTGCTATCCTTACCTAATGTGGAACCTGTAAATTCTGCATTACTTTCCTTAATTTATCTGAAATTCAGCTTAGGGTTATATTAATGCGTGTTATCACTTACAAATGCTTTTGAACTGCAGTATATCAGTATTATTAATTCAATGTAATTCAAGTATTGATTTGTAGGGATTTGATTGATTGGTTGAAGGATTTCATCATGAGCTGATATCGGTTAGAGAAACAGTGGAAAACCTGCAGAGAATACTGGACAGCTGTCTCTTCCTAGCTTGGGACTCTTCAACAGCACTCATTAATGTACAGTTGGTCGGTTGTGAGGACAAATACTCGCCATAGATGACATTGGTTAGTGGTCAGGCTATGTCGTGAATTGGCAGAAGTCGGAATTCACGAACCATTCGATCGGGTCCCAGTGACTTAATGGTCTACGAGCTCATCTTGTAACCAGAAAGTCGTGGGTTCGAGCCCCAGTGGGCACGTACTGCTGAAAGGTTCCAGAGTAGGATGAAACAGCTGGCTGTCCAGTACTCCTTGCTGATTTTCCAATGGTTCTCTAACCGATGTCAGCTCATGATTAAATCCTATAGCCGATTCAGTGTAACTTGAAACATTTTTGTTTGTAGTAATGATAATTCTGTAACTATTGTGGAAACATAATTGTGGAGGACCTGATGATGAATTTATTGAAAAGAATATTCTTTAAATCACGGAATATACACATTGGGTCATAGGAGTTAATAATAATACGGTCCTTTAAAGTGGGAAGATTGTCTAATGATGTTGAATACCTTGTTTCGTATGACAGTTAAAGGATTCTCCTTGATTTAAGTGTGATTTGCCACTGGGGTCATCAGTAGTTCGGTCTTTTAGTTCAACCAATATAACGCTTGTCTGAATGATTATCCAATTGTTATCGGTTGAACTCATTTCTAGAAGAGTTACAGATTCAATTATATAATTTCCATAAATTATAACTATCAACACCGAATACTCAAGGGAAAAGAATGAATCAGATTCTGTAGTAAATAACAAGGAATCGATATCTGGTTTGCAGATATATTATTTGTTATAACTTTCATTACTATTCTATTATATCATTATTACTAATCCCCTAGGTTCTGTGGAGAACATAGGACTTTGGCAACACACCTCCATTTTACTCTTCAGTTTAAGTGTAGAACTTCGGCACTGTGGTAGAATGCAATTTCATATTAGATAAGTTTATCTGATATAGCACACAGTGATACAGTTTTCATAATTGAATGACATTTCGAGCACAATTAATTGCTCATAATCACATCAGTGTATTCACATAGCTTCACGATTTGCTTTATTTTCTTGCTTTTTTTCTGTCTCCTCCTTATTGTCGGTGCAATTTTCCATATCTCCGGTATGTGCGTTGCGTCGTCTCGACTGTACATGTCTGGTGTTCTTTCGATGAACAAAGATTCGGCTATTAATCTCTCTCTCCCTCTCCACCTAACTATATTACTTTCTCAATACTTCCACCGCATCCCATTACACTGTATGATTACATGTAAGTGAATGCAATGCAATAACTGAGAGTTATCCTAAGTTATTTAACTTAGCAGGGTCAATTATTCTAGGTTTAGATAAAACTTTTATCTTCTAACAATCTAATTGAATCGACCTCCTAGTTTGACCAACGTCACTGATCTCACAGTCATGACATGTCACTTAGAAATCATATTATTTTTCTTAAGTGTATCTATCAGGTTCTTAAGTAGACAAAGTTTATCTCTGAGTGAATTTGTTGGTTGGCTTAAACGCCACTCTAATTCCAGCCTCATAATAAATCTTATTTAAGGCTTTTGATGATCCTTCTTTATTTGGCAGTACAAGAGAGGTTTCGAATTTCATATGTTATTTTCATCATACTAGTAATTAATCTAGTTCCCTCTATGGGTCTTCCTACATTTCTGAATAAATTCTGGTGGGTAGTTGTTCACTAGTATTATTTCCTTTATTTACACATAACTTGTTGGTTAATTTCCTGACCCAATATTATAGACATTTAACTAAACTCAACTTTTACCTATTCTGGATGGGATGAATTAAAGTCTAAGTACTTATTAAAGAGTGTGTCGGTTTCCTATAAATGTTAGTTTCTTACCTACCTTCGTGTTTTCGTTTTATTTTACAGTTTAGTATGACCAACTCACCTTGTTCACTTTTTAACTCAAAAATGAATTGGACTGAGTTAATGTATATGAAGAATAGACGGATATATTCAGACTTCAACAGAGTGATGAAATGTGTCATCCATATTATCTCCACTGTAACCTAGGAGAAGGATTGAACGTCCTAGAAGCTTTATGTTTTTAACAGGCCAAAAATATTGAATATGGGTGATCCCAGTGCCACCTCATTTGTTTGTTTGTATAATTTATTTTGAAATTTGAATAAAGTGGAGGAATATTATTATCATCATTATTATTCCCATGAGTTCCGAATGGAACATACGGCTTCAACAACACATCTCCACTTTGTTCTGTTTTCTGCCATCCTCTTCAGCTGGCTGGCTCCACAACTGCCCACAATCTCTCATCTCCTCCTTACACGATCTCCTCCATGTCACCATGGAAGTGGCAACCCACTCATCGCTTCCCATTCGGATTCCATTCAACCGATAGCCTGCATTGTACGAGATGTCACTCGACGGCCTCCTCAACGTATGCCCAATCCACCTCCATTTTCTCTCATATATTAGTTGAGCGATCGGCTCTCGCTTTCTGGTTGGTTTGTTCCCATCCAGAGTTCCTTGTTGCTGATTATTTCTGGCCGGCTGGCCGGTCGACTGGTCATTTCATCTTCAATATGGAGCCAGCCAGCGAAGGCAGGCGGCTGTTCATAAACGTCTGGATTGGCCTGTTGGAAATGCTTTTCGTGATGGGCGCGCAGTGCAAGTTTCTCACCCGTATAGAAGAACTGACTTGCTGACTTCACATTTGTGTCGAAAATCTGAATCTTCTTCTTTATGCTGGTGAGTGACAAGAGAAGATTTCCAAACTGGTTTCAGGTTGATGAAGGCATATCTTGCTTTCCCGACTCTGTCTGGCGGGATTTGATAGCTTCATCCGTACCATACGCCTGTAGTTGAAACGACGCTTCCTAGCCGGATAAGTGAAGGAAGGGAGTAACCTCTGTCAATTGGTGCTGGTTGTTGTTGTTTGTGGTTGTTGGTTATCTTCATCACCTCCGTCTTCTCTGTGTTTACCTACAGTCCTGTTTTCCTGAACGATCTGTTTACAATACTGTTACTTATTTAGATATTTCAGCTAACTTTGCAGTTATTATCTTCTTTACCCTAGGCTGTATATAACTGTCCTGATGTCTGCATATCACCTATTGACTTAATCCCTGTTATTTGTCCTTGTTCTTGTTTAATCTCTAATTTAAATGATTCTCTTTGCAGTTTTATAATGGATGGGGTTGATAGTGTGTTACTTTGCTACTGTGATTTTGTTTGAATGAAGTGAATGTTGGTAGCGGGCATTTCGACCTTGGACTGTCTACTGGAAGTGTTTGGTGTGTAAATCTTGTTGACAGAATTTTGACTTCACCTTGTTGGGAATATTCTTCCTAATTTCCAAGTACTTCTTACGGTTGATTTTATCCTACAGTACTTATTTTGTATTTGAGAACCTGGATCTGTGTAGCTCTCCAATAGCATTGTCGAAGTAATTCTGACCACTTGATATGTTATTAATGTTAAGTAGTATGAGAAATTTCGTCGAAAATAAATGTTTTTTGCTGTCATCGGGGGAACATTTGGACTGTGAGTCACTCAAGAAAGTTTTAGTCAGCTATGCAGCTGAATGTGAAGATTGGTTTGAAGCGTTTTGGTTTTGGTCGGTACAATAATTGCCATTCCCTTGAGAAAATATATAATTCATGATAACTATGGTTGGGCTTGTTGAACTTCTTTCGGATAAATATTACTACCTTGAACTTTTGGATCACTAATCCTCCTGCTATACCCAGATATTCTGATCTCACTCCATTTGAGATGTCCAACCAAAACCCGTTTAGGGCTTTGAAAGTTTACTCAAATAGAGAGGATTTCGACGAGTTCACAAGGTGTTCTGTTGCCAAACTGAAAATACACACCCACTTCCTATTTGCTAGCCAGGTTAAATAGTGTTCATAGGAGCGTTTCACAAGTGAACGGATGGTACGACCAATTTATTCAGCTTCGCAAAAGCAGGTGAATTGACAAGTGCTTGGCGATTTGTCACAATGCATCAGCTTGTATTTTTATTCTCTACCGAATGGTTTTCTCCAAAGAAATTGGTGTTCAAAGTCCGACAGTAAAGTACTCTTTATTGAGATATTTTGACTGAAAGCTGTTTTCGGAGCAATTCAAAAGTCAGGGGCAAAATCTTTGTTTATGTAATTATGAATATACAGCCTTGCTGGTGACTTCGTCGTCGAAGAAGAATTTTCTACGCCGCAATCTTCTACTGGTGTTTAGAAAAACTACACAGCAAAATATATTCAGAAACATTCTGTTTTTATATCTGTTTTACTGAAAACACTCTGAGAGTATTTTGATAAATAATCCTATAAAATGTATAAGAAAATTTACAGAAAAAAATTAATTTACAGCATATTTTTAGGCCTTCTTTGTAAGCCCTAAAAGAGTGATATGGTATATTATAAGATGGTAAATGAATTAACCAATATATATATATATATATATATTGATTTAATTTGTACTCACTATTTGTATTTATTATATTTACTTGTGTATATTTTTAATTTGAGCCTTTCTCATTTTACAGTTAGTTGTATGTTCATAAGAATTAAAGAAATATTGTTATTAACAACATTAATACTGTTTCAAATTACGCTGAATCAACAGTATCGATAGATTATATTTCAAAAGCATAAGTAAGAGAGAGAAAGACAATATGCGTTAGTATAAAACTAAATTAAATATCACCTCTACCTCAACTTCATCGACTTCGAAAAGGTCTTCGACAGTGCAGCGTTGAACGAGAAGTAATTTGGAAACTGCTTCAACACTATGGCGTGCAGTGCTGAATTCTTTATCAAACTCATTCATTATTATATTATTATTATTTCCTTTAAATCCTAGAGGAATATAAGGCTTCAGCCGCGCGTCTCCGTTGCGTCCGGTTCTCTGATAAAGTTTTCACCTGGCTCCAAGTCAGCCTACATGCTTTCATCTCCTCTTCACATGACCTCCTCCAAGTCACCCTCGAACTGACGACCAACTCGCCGCTTCGTTTCGGGTTCCACTTGAGCCATGGCCTGGCGTGTGATGTCACTTGATGGCTTCCATAGAGTATGGCCAATCTATCTCCATTTCTTCCTGCTTATTTGTTTCACAATCGGTTCCTGGTTGGTTCGCTCCCAGAGATCCCTGTTGCTGATCTTTCCTGCCATCTGATCTTGAGTATTGAGCGAAGACATTTGTTGATGAAGGCCTGTAGTTTGTTTGAGGTGCTCTTTATGAAACACCAAGTCTCTGATCCGTATGGTAGCACTGACTTCACATTGGCAAACTCATTCAACACCTGACTATATGACAATGCCACGTGTCAGGTGATCCACAACGGAAAGCTCAGTGAGGCGTTCGAAGTGAATACAGGAGTAAAACAAGGCTGGCTGACTGCCTGCCTATTATCATCGATGATATTCATAACTGTGGTGGTTTGGATTATGCGTCAGACTGTGCCTGAGAGCGAGGAGACAGAAATACGCTGGACCACCGATGAGAAGACTCTAGGAAATCTGAATTTAACGCGTGGATGATATATATCTGATGTCACACAAACTCGAAGACTTGCAGGCAGGAGAAAACCAACAAACTGGCTGGAGAAACAGGTAACGAAGACAGGACTGCAGGTGAACACAGAGAAGATGGAGATGATGAAGATAACCAACAACCACCACCACCAACAGCAATACCAACAACAACCAGCACCAATTACCTTCAACAGGAGAGATTTGACAGAGGTTACTTCCTTCCTTCACTTATCTAGCTAGGAAGCGTCGTTTCAACTACAGGTGGATGGCACGGATGAAGATGTCAAAGTCAGAAAGCCAGAATCGGTAAGGCAGGATACGCCTTCACTAACCTGAAACCAGTTTGAAAATCTTCTCCTGTCACTCAGCTAGCATAGAGAATAAGATTTGGATTTTCAACACAAATGTGAAGTCGGTCAGTCAGTGCTTCTATACGGGTGAGAAACTTACACTGCGCGCCCGTCGCGAAAGGCACTTTCAACAAGCCACTCCAGACTCTTACCAAGAGCTGCCTGTCTTTGCTAGCTCCACACTGAAGATCAAATGACTAGTCGGCCGGCCGGCCGGCCAGAAAGAATTAGCAAGTAGGAACTCTGGATGGGAACAAACCAACCAAAAGGTGAGAGCCGATCGCTCAACTAATATGTGATAGAAAATGGAGATGGATTGGGCATACTCTGAGGAGACTATCGAATGACATCGTGTGCAATTCAGGCCATCGCTCAAGTGTACCGCGAATGGAAAGCAAAGTGTTAGGCGTGCATTCAAATGTGACATGGAGGAGATCGTTTGAGGTAGGGGTGAGAGATTATGGGTAATCATGGACCCAGCTAAAGAGGACAGTAGAAAATAGAAGAAAGTGAAGATGTGTAGTTGAAGTGCTATGTTTCACTGGGAACCCAAGGGGACAATAATAATGATAAACTAAATATCAGATAAATTAAGGGAAGCGGCATAAAATTTATGAGTTTATAGGTTTAACAGCAGTTCATGGTAGCAACACTGGAAGTTTGAACCTGTCCCTTTAGTACTCAGGCCTCCGATTGACTTAAGTGAATTGCAATGGCTTCTTCTGTTTAGAGTGTTCGGTATCCAGATGCCTTTTGTAATTCATTCGATATCCGAAAGATGATAAAGATTCTTCAATGTAGCTAGTTTTGTGGCCTGTTTTGAAAATGTTTTCTAATGTAGAAATGTCAGTGGTTTTACCAACATCTTTATTCAGTCACACTGACAGATGTTTCAGAGCACGAAAAATTAGGTTCCTACAACAACAGCCAATGTAACTGGCTTCACAGGACCAGCTCAATTGATAGATGGTTAGGTGGAAAATATAAGCTACAGTTTTACCGGCATTCAACACCCCTTGAATTGATTTTCTCAGCTTGTTGGTCGTTATTTCGCTTGGTCTATCACCTTTGAAATGTAGTCGTGTGTATAAAGACTTCTTGTTAACAGAAACAGAATTCTTTGCTACCCTCTTGGCCATGTATTTCATGGTGGACTTTGCAGAGTATCTGTTTTCTGTTGACGTGTTGTATACAACCTTAAGTTCATCTTCAATCTCGTCTTCTGCACAAATAGATTGCATAACTGATTTGTATCTCACGATCAGTAGTATTTACTACCCTTCTCACCCTAAATGACTGACTTATATTATTATTATTCCCTCAGGTTCCGAGTGGAATATACAGCTTCAGCAACACATCTCCATTTCATCTCGTTGTCTGCAATCCTCTCCAGCTAGCCCCACGATCGCCCATAAGTTCCAATTTCTCCCATCACACGACTTCCTCCATATCAACTTCGAGATCAAGCCCAACTTATCGTTCCCCGATTCGGGTTCCACTAGAGAGATGGCTTGGTGCGCGATATCACCCAATGGTCTCCACAGAATGTATCCGATCCATCTATGCAAATTCATACAACTTACCAGATTGTATACACTGACGTAATCTCTCTCTGCCCCCTCCCAAACACCACCACCTATTCCACTTTTTAATTTACATTTCTCTAACATACATAAACAACAGGTAATGATGTGAATTTATTCACACTACAATGTTATATTATAATTAGATTAAATAATATTCATTCTAAACATTAATTACAAACGATCGTTATTACATAAATCATTTATCACTTATGATCACACCTAGCACGGATAAAATAACTCAGCATCACTTTACGCTATACACATCACAAGTATATTCACACATTAGGCAATAAACTGCTAACGACAATAGTGCAGGTTTATACTGAATATAAGTGACGAAATTGTTTCTCTGCAATGTGACACAAAAGCTAATCCTTCCCCAAAAATATATCAGCTAAATAAATATGATTATAAGTGTTACTGTCAAATACAACGTATTGTGCGTCCGAGGTTCAACAGTAGAATGAATGCTCTCCAAACGAACATGCATGAGGTCTGCCTTCGATTCTCAGTAAAAACAGAGCACTCAGGAGATCTAGGCATCTACTAACACCACAATAGGTTTAAACATGAGAAATATGAAAAATTCTTCGTTTATAAACATTAGACAGGTATGGATGTGTATTGTTGAAGAGTCCCAAACGAGGACGAAACAGCCTTCCAATACTCCCTAGTCTTCAGTGGTTCTTTAACTGAAGTCATTTCGTGATCAGCCTTGAAATCAATCAAATCCCTACAAACTGATACTTGAAAATTAGTCTATTGCTCACTAGTGATAGAATACAGAATTAAGGTACCCGAAGTTCTAGTGGGAAATTGTGACCAGCGGGGTCCACCAGGGTGTTAATTGTGAGGACAAGTACCAGTCTATGACAATGGCTGACAGCTGCGCTATATATCAAGAATTGACAGAATTCAGGATTGATGGATCACTGGATTCCGTCCCAGTGGCTGAATGTTCTATGAGCTCTCCATGTCACCTGAAGATCCTGGGTTCGATTCCTGAAAACTCTCATAGAGGGAGATGAAACAGTTGTCTAGTACTCACTGGTTCACATTTTTAGTGTCATTTTAAGTTGGAAAGTGTGTGTAAGAGTTTACTTTGTCATCATTTCAAAGACATCAACGACTGGTATTGGATGTAATGACTAGGTCAGAAGACCTGCTTCTTCCGAGTTTCGTACTTTATGTCATATCTGCGATAATACATTACTTCATGTTGCTACCTCGATGATATTCTACTCTGGTTAACCGAACCACACGTTTCATGAGAGATGAAATGCATCAAAACAATCACTTGTTAGGCTGATTCACTTCTATCCAATGGCTGCCTACATTCCTGAAGTTAGTATTTATTTCACGAAAATGGTGGGTTTTTGATGTTAACAGTCCAGGAGGTTATCTTATGATATATGACAAAATTTTAAAACAACAATCTAGTGAAGAATGTGGTTCTTAACTGATTGATTCTCAAAAGATACGCTCACATCCAGGCATAATTAAGTCCATGCATAAATCACTTGTTCGACGCTGGCATTAAGGACATAATATACATCCGATTGACGAACCATCAGTTCAATGTATCTGCATCTCCAATGAATGATGTCATTCTCAATAAGAGCCGACAAATTGGCAGAAGAGACTGACAGTAAATACTGAACGTCAAGTGAGAATGGAGAGGATAGAGGTGATGAAGATATCTAACCAACAATAATTAATAACCAATAACTATCAAGAGGAGAAACCTATAGAAGTGTAGGTCTTTCATTCATCTAGGCAGCTTTGTTTCAACTACAGATGGGAAAGGCAAGACAGATCCACATTAATCTGAAATCAGTGTGGAAATTTACTTCACTTAGTATAAGGAACAAGATTTGGATTTTCAAGACAAATGTCAAATCAGTACTTCTATATGATTCATGGATTTAGCTCTGATGTTAACGTAAAATATTCCAAACAGACCGTCGAAGATTTTCATAAACAGCTGAGTCTATTACCTACTGGAGATGAGATGCTCGACGGGGAAGGATTAGAAACACGGAACTCTTGCAGGCAACAAAACAACCAAGAACTTACTGTCCAACAAATATTCTGAAAACAGTTGAGATGGATTAGAAAAGCTCTGAAGAGACCTTTGAGTAACATCACAGGATGAGTCTGACATCAGTCCGAGGATGGCATGGAGGAGATCGTGTGAGGAGAATATGAGAGTTTGTGGGCTATCATGGAGCCAGCTTAATAGAACTGGAAAAGTGAGGTGAGGTGATGATGTGCTTCTGAAGCCTTATGTTTCATTTAGAACTTTGTAGAATAATAAAAAATGGAAAGCCAGGGAAACAAGAAGGTTTGGGTGTGAAGCTAACAACTCCACCAGTAAACAAAATACTACCGACGCTGAAACTTCAGAAAAAAGCCTGAAGCCCCATGTTCCATCTGAAACACAATAAATGTAAAAAATTCTATCCAATCATGAATTTCGTGTATATAAAGATTATCGGAATCCCTTAAAGGCCTCAATACTGAAGCCTGACAAAGCGCAGTGAGTAGTGGCGATTTTTAAAAAAGAATGATGATGTTGATGGTAACAAAAAGTAATGATGATAATAGTAGCTTACTTTTTGACTCTGAAAGCTCTGGTTACCAGAATCTCTCATACATTTATTCTGGCGGCCTGCCTAAATCACATGGTTACCAGAATTTTTGTCGATCAAAATGCTTAGACTCTTTTGCATTTCTTATTGTTTTAATCGTGCAATTAAATCATATGACCACTCCATGAACTCGCATGCCTATTTAATTGGCTTCCAACTAGACGCTATGCAATTCTTCTCGTATGCGGCAAAGCTACATCACACAATATACTTCAGATTATCAGTTTATAAGTATATCCTGTGTGAAGTGATGATATAACAATAAGGCCTACACGCATTTTATTCGTAAATTAGAGCCATTAGGTCGGCTGGTCTATTTTTCTATTGAGTGAAACTAGAAAATTGAACTGCTTAGACGGTTTAAGTTCACTTTCAACATCCTGATACTTTGTGTGAAAAATACATCGGATGTCAAGGTGAGTTTAAACCAGACTGAAATTTATTCAGTTACTGATAGGAACCAGCATAAAATAGTATATCATCCTTTCCCACGAATCTTGTGATTTATCTTGTGATGGAGTTACTATATGAATCCATCATTTCTCACGCATATTGTGATTTATTGCGTGATCAATTCATCATCGTTTGTCTGACCTCAATCTTTGTCGGATCGCCAACCAATCAGAATAGCTATTGCTAGCTAATAAGAACAAACTGACTTTATTGTGGTAAAGAAAATGTATAAATGCATATCATGTGTTATTTCCTAATAAATCTACAGTATGGAGGATTTCATCATGAGCTGACATCAGTTAGAGAACCACTGGAAGACCTGGAAGTACTGGACAGCTGTTTCGTCCTGGTTTGGGACTCTTCATCAGTACGCACCCACCGGGATTCGAACCCAGGACCTTCTGGTACAGTATCTTTCAGTATCTACAGTATCTTTCAGTCACAGACTAGCCTTTGTCTTTTGATATATGTGTGGCTTAGTGAAGCGGAGGATACAACGAACGAATAGGCGTATTAGCGTACCAGTCGAGTTCATTACCGTTATTAACAATTAGCGGTGCAGATATAACAGTTACTCAGAATTTCACAGTTCTAAGTCAGTCTCTCAATTAATTCACATCTACAGTAACACTCTTTACCCATTGTTGAAGACATATATGCGCTATATACAATATAATTTATCAAGTTACTTGTCTGTCAAGTTATTTTTATCCCACTTTTCATCGAATTCAACAAATTCACGGCAAGAGTAAACAATAGACACCAAAGTCAAATGACCTTGATTTGACCAATCATTTAGCTCGGCATTACAAATGGTTGCTAGTCATAATCCTCGTTGAAAATGTCCCCTAGATTTGGTTTTTAACTCCTCTGTGGAAAATGTTTTGATAGGGAGGGTTATTGACTCTGCAAAATATTGCCAGGCTATTGATGGTTATACATTCAGATGCAACCACTTTATATTGAGAAGTCTGTATAAGTTGGTAGGTCGTACGTAATTGGGGATTTTTTAAACACTTTCTTCTCAAAATCAAAGCGCTCCCTTAGTAATATATTGCGTATATGCAACCAATATCTGCTACAGCTGGAGAAATAGAGAATACATTGGTGTGATATGTCTATATCCACTTCTAAGAGAATCTGTGACCAGCTTTTGCAGCATATTAGAGATATAGACCATATATGATTCATTTTTATTACATATATATCGTAGATACACTTCTTTGTAAATTAAGTACCGCTTTTCACCTAGAAGAATCTGATTGGCTGTTTCAAGGTCATCTGAAATTGGTGTCTGTTGTTTACTCTTACCAAATTCATGATATTTAAATCAAGTGTAAAAACCTCTTTCTCATTTAAACTATTCGATTTACTAGATTTCTTCTGCTAAAATTATTATTTTTCATTGTAATAATACATGCTAATATATCTACGAAAATTATACATTCATTTATTTATTCCGCATGGGTATATCAGGCTGATATCACTTAATAACCACCCTCAAGGATGACTATCTTTCTTCGTGAGAAACAACTTCTTTTGCAATACAATCTGGGTGTTAACTTCAGTACTACTTTTTACAGGAGAAAAAGGAATTCCGCCTACATAAAATCCCTTTTTTATATTCTTTTGTGTAATTCTAAACCTTCCCATTAATAAACTGATTCACACCATGATTCCTAAACCTTTGATAGTCACTACTGTTTCATGACTGCATCTTGGTAGCTTGTACTTTTAGGTATTTATTGTTTATTTGAAATTCAGGTCGAATTTCTACTGTTTAATCTTCGAGTTTTCATTATAAGCTGGATTGGTTTTTCTAATCCTAGCCATGCTTTATGACTGTGTGCCTATTTGATCTTCAGGATTTTTCATCTTAATCTACTGAATCTGTGTTATTAAAGTTACAACATAAACTAGCATTTAAGGTCTGTTTTCCTTCGAAATTGAATAGACTCTAATGTAATTAGATTATGGGACTTGTGAGGATTTGCATTAATTTAATTTCGATTTTTAGATTTTGTCGGGAACCAACATTAAGTGGAGAGATCACTGAAAACCAGTGAGTACTGAACAACTGTCTTGTCCTACATCGGGACTCTTCAACAATCCACACTCATGACCCGGAATCTGACTGACTGACTGACTGGTTTCAACATAGAACTTTACACCGATGCGCAGCAGTTTGAGTCGCCACACTCCCTCCATGTAGCACACAAAGCAAGAGAAGACAGTAAAGATAAATGCAAAATAGAGACAATAAACAAGGATATGAGACAAAAGGAATAGTAATAACGAAGAACAATATAGTTTCATTGGAAATTATAAGTCACAAGGAGTGGATGCATCTGAGCCAGCCATTGAGAACGATGAGTTTGAGCCATATCACCGATTGTCTCCAGTCGTCACTGGTTCTTACTGTCCCGGAGACCCAAACCAGGAAGCTAGTCTACACCTTCCTAAGTGGCTGGCTTAAACTAATTCTTGTGGATTTCATTGACTGATGTTTTGGTTTGACTACTACCACTAGCTTTCTCTTCTCCAACCTGATCTATCCTGTCAGCTAGCTAACATTTCCCATTGTCGAGGAAGGCGATGACTCGCTGGTATGCATGCGTAACACATGTCCTAACCATCTAACTCAGTCGATGTAACTTCACAGCCTCGTCTATTGATTTCCCCTACCTCCTTACCTAGCACTCGACCGATGCTTAACCTCAATATTGCTCACCCTATTATACCACCATTTCGCACGGGAGATAGAACGCAGACACCTATGATCAAAGACAGCTAACCTTTACATGTCTTCCACTCTCAATAGCCAGGTCTCACAGCCATAAAGGAGGACAGAGCGGACTGGTGAGCAGTACACACGCCCTTTGGTTGACAGCCGGCCAGATATCACGTCTACGCCAGAGACGGCGTAAACTGAAATATGCAAAAGACGGGGAATCTTCACGTTACGAGACCAAGATTGTTGATCACCACTCGTGAATTCTAAATTTGTCAACTAGTGATATATCTCTGCCCTCCCCAATCCTTTGGATGACATTCCACTTAGAGTTCAAGGGTCACTGAAACCCAGACCAAGTGGCTTAATTGTCAACGAGCTTGGTTTCGTAACCTTAAGGTCCTAGATTCGTTAAAGAGTGGAAACGTGGGTGCGCAACTCTGAAGAGTCACAGAAAAGGACGAAACAGCTGTGTCAGTGCTCCTCGTCTTTCAATAATCTCTCTAATTAATGTTGGTTCACGACGAAATCTAACAATCGAGACCCTAATTCAATTTGTAATTTTTATCGGGCGATTTAGACTACTTATGAGTAGTTTGATTTCATTGGTGAAATGTTTCAGTAACTTTTCACCAGCATTACAACAAAGTTATAATAAAAGCTTTTGCGTTTCCCAAGGAATGAAAAACAAAACGATATTGTTTAGGAAAATACAAAAACTCTTCTAGTGATGAATGTCATCTACCCAATGCCCAAATTCCTTCAAACTGTCAAAAGTGAATTTGATTTGTTCATATATGACTACAAAGTTCTCATATTAAAAAATTAGCATTTCATAATAAGAAGATGCGACAGCTTCTATTTGCTTACAAATTTTGCCCTGAAATTTAAAGATAGTAGATGTGAGGCATAACTGAATTCCCAAAATAATTTCCCCAGTGGGCAGCTTAGTCCTATGAGTAAGTTCAGGGTCTACAGTTAGTGCTCTTTTAACTGCTTCTAAGACCATATTGATTGGTATATTAGTATAAAGACTAGTTATATCAAAACTAACCATTATTTCATTATTCTCCAATATTAGAGCTAAGCGTTTTGATAATTCATAAGTAGGCATATTTCTGAACAGTTGTAGCTCCAGCATAAAATGATATCGGAGAAGCGAGTGCCACTGAAGCTCTATGTCCCACTAGGAATGCAAGGAATGAATATATATATATATATATATATATATACGTCGTTTGCTACAAATCCTCCACATAACCGTCTTAAGCTACATCACTAGCTGACATCAGTTACCAAACTGGTGAACACCTTCGAGTACTGGATAGCTGTTTCATCCCTTTTCTTTGGGAGTCTTTATAAGTACGCACCAAGACCCCATTCATCCACAGTCAAACCCAGGAGCTAGAGGTTATGAGGCCAGGCCAACCACTAGGGTTGGAATCCAATGATCTATGAGTTCAAACTTCTGTCGATTCGCCACAAATAGTGTATCCGCCAACCAATGTCATCGGCAAGTATTTTTCCTCAAATCCTATCTGGTGGACTCTAATGGCTGTGACTTAACACTTAACACTGTAGTCACTAGTGAACATTGGATTAGTCCTTTCAGATGTTGGTTCAATGGGATTTCAGTGGTTTTAAAGGTTCTCCAATTGATGTCATCTAGTTATCTGATGTGAAAACAATCAAATCCCTGAAATGTTTTCGAAAAGTTCAAGAATCTAGTATTTTACTGCTTCTTCATTCTGTTTGCAAGAAATAAAAAGGCTCATCAAAGATAACACCTGAAGTTAATTACTCAAGTGTTCACGTATAAATTAAAATTTAATATTGCTGCAATATTATTTTTTATATTAAAAATATGAGCTAATTTAAGACGATTTTTAAAGCTAAATGATTAGATTCTGTAATGAACATGATAGTTCCATTGATTTAATAAGCTATTTATCATGTAGAAATCTGAATGTTTACCCTCATAACAAAGTCGACTAGGACAATGGAACTTCGTATATAATTAAGCTAAATCAGTCTGTCATCTTATCGCTCCGACTGTCAAAGACAAAGTCGAAAGAGTGGACTGGACCTTCATTACACTGAAAACAGTGTGGAAATCCACTGCATTCAGCAGAAAGGAATAAGATCCGCTAATGTGTCAAGTCACTGCTTGTATAGAGTTCAATGACTTGCTACGTCACGAAAACTATTTCCAACTAGCTTCACACTTCTATCAACAATTGCCTTTACCCGATGATCAATAAGGAAGTCTGGCAACGCAATGAACCAAAAACAAGGACCTAATGCTCACAGGGAAATGGAGGTAGGTTAGACACACATTAGGCAGACCACTGAGCAACCTAACGCGCTAGGCCCCAAAGTGGAGCCCGAATGGAAAGTGAAAAGCTAGGTATGGGTCCGAAGGTGACCTGGATGACATCATGTCAAGAGGAGATGAAAGGCTTATGGGAAATCATGGAATTAGCTAAAGAGGACTGAAAAAAACAGGAGGAAATGGAAATGTACTACCGAAGCCCTATATATCACTTGTGACCTAGAAGGAATAATAATAACAATATCGGTCTGTCAAAGCGAACACTAATTTTCATTGACTTCAGAGCAATACGTGATTTCCTTTCACGTGTCAAAAGATGAAATGCGTTTCATCAAAACTGCAGGTACACAGAGAGATGTCAGATAGATAAAGAAAAGATCTGTGTGAAACACAAACTTCTACCACCATGTCAAATATTCGGACTGTTGATATCAGATGGTTGGAGGCAATCGGGAGGAAACCCAGTCTTGCACCTAGGTTTCATGCTAGTTGGCACTCACTAGTCATCAAGGCATATCTGCTAATTTGAAGGAACTTATGTCCCACTCCCCTGAGATTCAAACCCGCGTCACCCAGTGAGTAATGCAGTCAGAGATGTTATCACTGAGGTATTCGGACTCGCGATTGATCTCCTGTAGGACTGACGAGTGCCAACTAGCGCGAAACCTAGGTTCAAGGCTGAGTTTCCTGCTGATTGCCTCCAACCATCTAACATCAACAATTCAAAGTGCACCGTGATGGCGAGCCACCTAGTTGCATGGTGGCCACACTGCAAACCCGACTGATAGAATTCAGTCTGCACCAAACCAGAGGACTATACACATCCCACCAATTACTAACTAGTGTCCAATCAAAATATTCTGATTATCAAACCACACACCTCGTCGCTTGCCTTATCCTAACCAATTACTGTAAAATACAATTGGACAACACTGAGAACAAAGTTGAGAAGACAGTAAATACCATTTTCTTTTCTTTTCTTTCTATTTTTTTTCAATTTCACTGTATGAAAGTAAATCGATTACTTTATTATTACTATTATATTCTGTCAAATTGATGACATTTCAAGTTATTTTCCAAAGGCCAATAGCTTTATATTTTTAATATTCAAGAATCTTTGTCGGAATAGATACCTAAAATTAGAGGTTAAAAGAAAAAAGAAATATGTTTGCATAAATTAGTGAACATTATTCAAACAATAAGACATTGCATTACATGAATGAGGTATGATTCAAACGACTAATAACTTTCATTATAATAAAGGTTTTCTTTTGTATTTTCCAATGAATGAAAAACAAAACGATATTGTTGTCGTTTTTACTGACGTTTCGCTATTTAATGCTGCTGCCAATAGCTTTATCAAAGTATTATCCAGTTTCCCCAATAGTCGCTGACCTTTTCATGAATATATTCGAAGATAATATCTTTTCAAGCATACTCACTCCTAAAATATGGTTAAGATATGTAGATGATACTTTTGTAGTGCTAAAACGAGATCTACACGGTTCATTCTTGGAGAAAATAAACAATCTATCTCCCAGAATCCAGTTTACTTCGGAAGCAGAATCAGACGTCGGTGAACTACCATTTCTAGACTGCCTGGCTAGTTAAGAGGAGGGAAAACGGACATTTTAGTATATCTATATTCAGGAAGAAAACCCACTCCAATAAATATTTAAACTTCGGATCATCACACCTCATCACCACAAAGCTATCAGTTGTTTCAAGTCTTCTTAGACGAGCACACTCTTTGATAACGGATGAGAAAGAAAAAGAAGAAGAAATATCAAACATTACTGAAACTCTCAAGCAAAACAACTACCCAAGGAACTTCATCAACAAAATCAACACTGACATTAAGTATGGTCGAAAACGTATTCCGAAAACATGGACCTCAACAGTCGTCATTCCACATAGAGCGGAGACGTCAGACGATATCAGAAGAGTACTCAATAAGCTCGATATCAGAGTTTTCTTCAAAACATCAGACACACTGAGAAACAACCTTGTCCATATAAAAGACCAAATCCCTGAAGATTCTCTATCTAATTGTGTCTATAAAATAAAATGCTTGGAATGTGATGCGATATACATCGGACAAACATCTCGAGAAATCAAAATCAGAAGAAATGAACAGCTTAGAGCATCTGTTCGACCACCGAGAAATCCAGTTGAACTAGAAAAGCTTGAAAAATCGTCAGTCATAGGTCTACAGGCTATAGAATCAGCCACAAAATTGATTTTCACAATATTGAAATCGTCATCCAGAAAAATTTCAGAAATCGCAAAGAACGTCTAATATCAGAAGCACTTCATATCAAGTGGAATCCAAACTGTCTGAACGGGAATGATGGACTAAAACAGAATTTGACCTGGTTACAACACCTCCCTCCCCCATGAAGTGACAAAATCAACACGAATGTGATAAGCAATTTCATTATGTAAACACACGCTGCTTTTATAATTTTACACATTTATCAAATCCAATAATCTACACCTGCTTTTGTTATCTTCACCAATTGGCCAATTTTACAACGCAAAAATGACCCCACGCTGAGGAACGATGATTAAGTTGTTATATATATAAGCTGAGATTTTGTAAATTCTGGTTTAATAACACTAAATAGCGAAACATCAGTAAAAACAATATCGTTTTGTTTTTCATTCATGGAGAAATACAAAAAACCTTTATTATAATGAATATCATATACCCAATACCCAAATTTTTTCAAACTGTTAGAAGTGAACTTGCTTTAGACATATATAAAGCAGTAACTTTAACAGAAAAATCCCTCCTGAAGGATTATAGTTCCAAAATTGCTACTTGTTTGGGTAATACAGCTAACTCTGTTATTATTTTCCGCTTTTCTTCTAGGCTATGTATCTTTATTCCAATGTTTGCAGATTACATACTAAACCAGTCTTTATTATTTGCCTTTGTTCTTGTGTAACTAATAGTGTCCTCTGAGCTGGTTGGTTTAATTGCGAAGCTTTCGCAGTCCTTCTGGACAATATCTTCAGCGCCATATTTAGCACAAAGTGAAATGATTTAAATTTCTTGGGATAATGTCAAAATCTTAGACAGAGGAAACACGAAAAGTGCCAGAGAATTCCTAGAAGCCTGGTACTCAAACTAAAATGCAATTAACAAGCACGTTAATATAGACGAAATATACCAACTAATAAAAAGTAAATCAGGTGACCAGAAAGTTTAAAATCCAAGTCAATAGAAAATGGTCAATACATATGTAACGATAGTTACTAGGAGACGCAATTATATCACTCATCAAGAAATTTCAATCATTTCACTTTGTGCTAAATATGGCGCTGAAGATGTTGTCCAGAAGGACGACGAAAGCTTCGCAACTAAACCAACCAGCTCAGAGAACACTATTAATTGCAAATCATCCACCTGAGCTACAAATCTTCTCTATTATTTGTTCTTGTGTAATTCCAAATGTAAAAGCTTCTCATTAAAATTTTGTGGTGATGGTATCGACAATGTGCTATTCTATGATTCCGATTCTATTTGAATGAAGTAGGAGTTGGCCGTGGGGATTTCAGCTTTGAACCGTTTGCGGAGAAGGTTTGTTTCGTTATTCTTTCTGACGGAGTTTTGATCCCACCTTTATTGGGAATATTCTAATTGCTTCCCAGATACATGATTCTGGTTAAATAATCTTGTTGTATAGTACTTGTTTCGTATGCATAGTTGCCTAGCGGCACTGTTGAGGTAATTTTGAGTTTTCGACAAGTTATTATTGTTAAATTTTTTTCTTTCTTTACGTTCCGAGTGGAACATGGGGGTTCAAGCTAAGGCTTTGAAGTTTCGGTAGCAGTGGTATTTATTTTCAAGGTATGGGGTTGCTAGCCTCATACGTAACCTTCCCTCTTTACCGGGGATCGAACCCCGAACCACTTGCGTTGTTGGCAAGTATTCTACTGCTGCTCCACCGACGCCCTATTATTGTTAAATAGTATCACAGATTTTGTTGCAAACAACTATCCTTTTGCTATCGTCGGGACACTTAATGGTCTACGAGCTAGCTCGCCTTGTAACCAGAAGGTCCTGGGTTCTAACCTTGGCGGTGGGTGCGTACTGATGAAGAGCCCCAAACTAGGCTGACGAAACAGCTGGCTGTCCAGTACTTCCAGCTGGTTTTCCAATGGTCCTCTAACCGATGTCACAATTCATGATGAAATCCTCCAACCAATCACACACAAAATCCCTACAAAACCAATACTTGAAAGTGTAGGTTAGCTATACAGTAAAATGCGGAAATTGATTTCCAGCGTTTAGATCAGAACACGTCAGTTTCGGTCGCTACACTAACTTCTCAGTAACCTTTTATTTTGATGAATTCGATACTCACTGTAGGAGACTTTCTGTTTAGATTCTTAGTCTTACAGCTGTTGGTCGTCATTGACTTGTCTGTCGTGCTTGAAAAACTTCTCCTTATGAGATGTGTATCTCTTTCCGCTTGTCAGTAACAAGTATCCATTGGCTTGTGAAAATAATTTCCCTTGGGAAAATTCTAATCTGCACAACTAGATATCATTACTTAACCTTAGGCTAATTTAATCGCTTAACTTCAACAGTGACTAACACATGTACTAGTCTTTAGAGGGAAGTGAATGCAATAAGTACGAGACTTTTCTCAAGCAGAATTTCCCAGATGACTGTCTTCCTAACATCTAACGTCTTTAAATTGCATCACGATGTAAAACAGTACAGCTTTACAGACCGTGGGAAAGGAGAAGATAAGAATAAGTCGGACTGATAAGAAGACTGTAGAAAACCTGAACTTTCCTGATGATTTATGTCTAATGACACACAACCTCGAAGGTCTACAAACGAAAACTAAATAAGTTGGTAGCATAAGCAGCGAAGATAGAAGTTAAAGTGAACATAGAAAAGACAGAGGTGATGAAGAGGTCAGATAACCAACAGCAACAAGTACCAATCAATATCAAAGAAAGAAATTTGAATGAGATTACTTCTTAGATATGATAGAGAAGATTTGTAGCTCAGGTGGATGATTTGATGTGGTGTGTTCTCTGAGCTGGGTTAATTTGCGATATTCTTCCACTTATTTTGGTAGCTTTGTTTCAACTACAGACAACACGGATAAGGATGCCAAAACTAGCGAGGATGGGGAAAACAAGACAGGAAATAGGTACTCAGAATAAGGAACAAAATCTGAATTCTCAACATTAATGTCCAATCAATACTTCTAAGGGACTAAGAGATTTGGCGCGCTCGTCAAGAAAAGCGCTTCGGACAGTCTTCAGTAGACTTTCATGAACAGCTAACTTCGCTCGATACTGAAGATCACTTGGCCAGTGAGAAAGAACAAGAAACAAGGAACTCTCGTGGACAACCAACTATCAAAGAACCTATCTGCCAGCAAATATTTTGAAGGAAATAGAGAGTGATAAGAAACACTCTAAGGAAACTGTTGAGTAATACAGCACATAAGTCAGGCCCTCGAGTGAAAGCCGAATTGGGAAACGACGAGTTGGGCATGAGTCTGAGGATGACATGGATAAGATCGTGTGAGAAGGAGGTGAGAGCTTATTGGCAGTCGTAGAGCTACCTAAAGGGAACTGTGAAGAAAGGAAAGATTTGAAATGGGCTTCTGAAGCCCTATGTTTCATTTGTAACGAAAGGGAATGATAATAATAATAATGATGACTAGGATCAGTTTATTGACTATGCTGTAAAATGAAAGAAATCCGGTTCAACACGACGACGTAATAACATCAGTCAGATGAGACCAATGAACCGGACGACCATAATAATAATAATCTCAACAAGTAACAACTGAAACATGCTGCACAACATATTGCTCACGTGACCCGGTGGCCTAGTGGATAGTGCCTTACCATTTGATGCTGGGTTCAATTGGGAACACCAAAAATTACTGGGAATACAGGTAAACCCACCTGACGTGTCCCAAACAGGCCGGAATGTGCATCCTGGATATCACGCCCAGCCATTATCAACCAGACGACAACAACAAGGTTTCACGGAATACCTTCTTGTCTTTTTCCAAGATGACGCAATAAGAATTCTGTGAATACACAGGATATTCAGATGACTTTGACCACCTGTTTTCATGAATTCATTTCCATAAATTACCATCAAGTAATAAAATCGAATAAAAGCAAGTCAATAAAGATAAATTTGAATTTTCCTTAAGATTACGTTTTGATAAATTTCATAATGATATTGGGTTCTACTAATTTCCCCAAAGTAGTGTGTATAAGTTCCTAATCAAATAGTAAAGATTAACGTAAGTTTAAATTTTTCCATGCTAGGACAGATTTGAAACTTCATGAATTGAACATGTTTGTAAGACAAAATGAAAAATATCAAATAGATAAGGACGTATAACATTACCAAATGCCTAATAAATTGTGGTCTATTCAAAAATATTTTAACTTACCAGAAGTTGTACAAATAACCCCTAAATTAAAGTGGGAAATAATTTTTGTTTAAAAATGAATCATATGATCGAATGGCTGTGTCACTCAATATCTATCGAAGTTGACATTCAATGTAGTTCGTTCTATTTGTCCCGAGTGGAATATAGGTCTCAAAACTATGCACTTTGAAGTCTGAGTAGCGGTGTTGCTTTTTTTACAAAGCGGGGTTGCCAGCCTCCCACACTTCCTTCTTTTCCGATCTTACTACAGGCTAGTAAACTAGATAAGGGTTAGGAGTTCGTCAGTCGAGAAATGAACCCAGACCACGTGAGTGTTCCACGGGCAATCTCCTGCTGAACCACTAATAGGATATACATTAGACTACTGATTTGTTTTTAAGTAGTTGAATTCTTTCTACATCATTAATGTTGCCAATGTGTTTTTTTATTCTCCAATTTATTACTTTGGTTGACTGAATATAAAATTTATAAAATTTATCAATTAGTCTGAAAATTTGTCTAAAATACTCTCAGGAAATAATACACTGAGTTGGTTAAAACGTCGGCGATAAGGTGTATGAAATATACTCGATTTCGATGAACATGGGTGTGATCCAGAATCAAAGCGAATGTTTATAAGGTAGAAAAATCTTGCATTTCAAGTCTGCATATTTGCATATTAGATGGTTGGAAGCAATCAGCAGGAAGCCCAGCCTTCTGCCTAGGTTTCGTGCTAGCTGGCAGTCGTCAGCAACCATCTAACATCAAAAATTCAAAGTAAACCATGATGGCGAGCTACCTAGTGGTATGTTGGCCACATTGCAAACCTGATTGATAGAATTCAGTCTGCACCAAACCTGAGGACTAGACACATCACACTAGTTACTGACTAGTGTCCAATAAAAAAACATATTTGCATTTCCTGAACGTCAAGACAGATATCGCTTAAAAAAGACAGGCGAATTTCACTATATATATCCAATAATACTAATTTTGTAACAAAAGAAAACAGTGGTATTCGGTTGAAGAATAGTTTATTTCCCCACTCTCTGTAACTGGATCTTCCTCTCCATCATTCAAGATTCTTGAAGAATAAGAAATCACCGGTAAACCAATTACAAATTCTTCTAAGCAGCTAAAGTCACAGTAGCTTAAAGCAAATCATACTGATTCACAGCATTAGCTATTAAGATGAATGCAATCTAAACACCAGACAACTATTAAATTCAGGAAGTATGGAAAGACTCATTAGCAATACATCCGAACTGATTCATTTTTGGGAAGTCAAATCTACTTAAACTTTCTGAAAAATGATCCAAAGACATGAGTAGACTAACAGAAATAATAAGGAAAGCAAATTTCAGCATGCTTCTCGTCAACCTGAGTATACCTTGTTATGAGTTCCATATTCAAAAAGCGAATGTTTGAAATTCAAACTGTCGATGAACTGTCATCAACCTAAATTTGATTTTAGAAGATCTCTGCACAGCTTTGCAGTCACTTTTCAAGTAAGTGGCATGACATATACTGAGTCAGACTCTAGTTCTCAAAAGCGAGAACATAACCAAAACAAATAAGCTTTAAGAATGAATAACGAATTAATTTCTGTGTGGTTCAGGGATTTAGCGTGTTACCCAAAGAATTTCTAACAGGCTTCGGACTTTTATCGACAGCTGCCTTCACTATTTTCATATTGAGGATCAGATGGTCACCAGAAAACATTAACACCGACGAACTCCAGCAACGAACAAACAAGTATTCCGACTGAAATAGAGATGAGGAGACCGTGGAACAACCTCACTCATGCAAGCGGCCATCTAGTGCAGCCTGATAGGGAAACGATGAGTTGGGTGTGAGAGATTGATATGTAGGAAACCGTGTCAGGCGGAGGTGAAGGCTTATGGGGAGTCGTGAAACCAGCTAAAGAGGACTTCAGTAAACAGAATGAAGTGGCGATGTGCTTCTGAAGCCCTTGATTCCACTCGGAACCAAAGAGAATAATAATATAACAATAAAAAACTAAAATAATTGAACAGGGAATATCTTATTCGAGAATTTCCTCTTCTGGCTCTGCTCGGATGAATGTCTTGATGAGGAACTTAATAATATTAAGCAGTCGCTGGGTGCAAACGGTTATCCAGAAAAGTTTATTGATCAGAATATGAATTTAAAATCAAGGCAGCTCAAGGTACCAACAGTTCCTAAAGAGGCCTTATTCTTACAAATTCAGTTCCTTGGGGATAACATCAGCGTGATACTAACACGGCGCCTTAAGAATAAGGTAAAAAGAGCATTCAATGCTGCCAAATTACGCTGTATCTTCAAAACTGTTTAATTTTTCCTCTTCCTTGTGTATCTACCAATTTGACTGCTCCTGTGGAGCCATTTACATAGGCCGTACAATTAGGCGTGTTTCTCGTCGGATTTCCAAACATCACCCTGCATTGAGTTTAAGTAAAGGACAGACAAAATCGATTCATAGCTTTATTCTATCTCGTCTCGGGGATACAGAACACAAGATTGCTGTTAACGAGACAGCTTTCAAAGTCATCTACTGCATACCAACTAATCTTAACTTCGCCTTAAGAATTCGTTTACTAAATATTGCTGAGGCCGTTGGTATCCATATTAAGAAGCCTAATTTATTTGTCCAAAAGAAACTAGTTCAGACAGTGTCCTCACCTTGGCCATCTAGGTTCGAATGATCCTCAATTTTTTGTAGAAATTTCCTTAATTTTATTTGATATTCTATTTGCTATTATATTATTATTATTATTTATGCATCTTTCCTTGAACTGTAACTCCATTAATCTTACTTTACAAATTGATATTATTTAAAAAACACTAATATTGTTATTGACTACTGTTCTAGAATATTCTGTGTATATAAAAGGAATATATAATTGTAGAGCCAGAGGAGGAAATTATCGAAAAGGCTATTCTTTGCTCAATTATTTTGGTTTTTTATAGATGTCTGAATGAATATTTTTGCAATATAACAATAAACGAATTAATTATCTGAAAGAAATTCATTATCTTACTTATTTTTTACTGGATGGAATTCTAAAAATCAGTAATGTAATATTTAGAGGCAATTATAACTGAACGGAAAAGATTAATTTAATAATGTGAACGTGTAGTACTAGTAATTGTAGTAGTGTGGTGAGAGCAAGCTGCTAGCCAATTGGTAGACATTGATCTACGCTGATTGGTGGAAATTAATCTAGGCTGATTCAACAACCGATCACAGCTGACCTAGACGTGGACAAATATGATTCGCAGACAAGTGGCTCGCATTTCCGAGAAATATCGAAAACGAGAAAGCAGAAGACTGCGTTTGTTTGCAAACGACCAATCAGAAGACCGCCTTCTTTCTGCGGGCAGAAGCGTATTAATGTACGTAAAATACATATAAATACCTGTTGATTTTCGTAATAAAACTGATCTGTTGCTTGGCCCTTGTCTTCTGTTGTTACAGTAGCACTGTTACTTATCAAACTATGCATTTAACTTTCAAACAATAGGTCACAAGTCTGAAGCGCAGTTTATTTACAGGAAAATTCAGACAGTCAGTTAATATCACACAATAGGAGTCACTGCTCATTACTAAACAGATGAACTTGTCTATGGTTATTTCATATCGTTTAAGTTTATTGATTTACCCAGCTGGGATGCTTGGTTGCAATTATTATTATTATTATTATTATTATTATTATTGTTCCCTTGGGTTCCTAGTGGAACATAGGGCTTCAACTGCACGCCTCCAATTGCTTCTGTCTTCTGTTGTACTTTTCACTTGCATCCATGTTAATCCATACTGTTTCAGTTCCTCATCACACGATCTCCTCCATGTCACCCTTCGACGTCCCACTCGCCGCTTCCCTTTCGGGTTCCACTCGAGCGTTGGCCTGACGCGCGATGTCACTCAACGGCCTCCTCAGCGAGTGTCCAATCCATCTCCACTTCCTCCTGCATATTTGTTGGGCGATTGGTTCCTGTTTCGTTTGTTCCCATAGCTTCTTGTTGGTGATTCTTTCCGGCCGGCCATCTGATCTTCAGTATAGAGCGAAGACAGTTGTTGATAAAGGTCTGCAGTCTGTTGAAAATATTCTTGGTGACCCGCCAGGTTTCTGATCCGTATAGCAAAACTGACTTGACGTTTGTATTGAAAATCCGAATCACTTTGTTGTTGATGCAGGCTGAGTGACAGTGGAAGATTTTCAGATTGGTTTCAGGTTGATGAATGTGTTTCTCGCCTTACCGATTCGCGATTTGACATCCTCGTCCGTTCCTCCTGTAGTTGAGACAATGCTCCCAAGATAAGTGAAAGAAGTAACCTCTTTCAAATCCTTCCCGTTGATGGTGATTGGCGCTGGATGTTGCTGTTGTTGTTGTTGTTGGTTGGTTATTTTCATAACCTACGTCTTGTCTTGCAATTAATAGATACATTTCACTGTACAGAAATAGTCAGTTTTGAATCCAACTAATAGATTCGGGATTAAAAGACCAAAATTTTGTATAGTTGACTAGATATACTGTAACGACAGAAGACAAGGGACAGGCAACAGATCGTTTATTGGGAAAATCAACAGATATATATTGATATAGATTTATATGTACATTATTACTCGCTATTGTTAGCAGAGAACCAACGTCTTCTGACTGGTCTTTTTCTCGCTGAAGGCTATTCCATCATCTCTTCGTGGCTGTTTCTTAGAAAGTTAAGCCATATACCTGTGAATCGTATTAGCACACGTTAAGTCTGTTGTGATTGGTTGTTGAGTTCCTTAAGCTTAAGCTTTGTTATTGTTTTTTCTCATGACCCCGATTCGGGATGTGAACACTGACGTAAATTGTCGTCTATAATTCGGGCTAGCAGACAGATATCACCACAATACTACTATGTACTCGGCGAAATACTTATGTTATTCATTATCTGGATCCAAAAAAAACCATTCCACGCCTTATCGAAATGAATTTTCATTTGGAATATTCAAGTAATTATCTAGATTTGTTTAAATAATATCAATATAGACTGTATAATTTGCAAATTAACCATTTATATGATATGAATAGCCACAATAAGATCTGCAGAAACCCATAAAGTGTTTGATTGTTAACATTTCGCATTAAGTATCACAAAAAATTAATTAAATTAAATCACAGACAACTAACCTTCTTCAGCAAAAAGTTCGAAGACTATTGAAGTATAATGAAGAAGAGAGTAAGATAAAGAGCAATTAGAATACAAACATTTATTCGCATCATCATTCCATAACATTTTCATCTAACCATCTACAGTAATTAGTACTAAGAATCTAGATTCGAGGTTCATTATAATGTGATAAGTAAACTTATTTTACCAGATAGTTGGAGGCAGTCGGTAGGAATCCTTGGACCTAGGTTTGATCCTTGTTGGCACTTGTAAACTAGGCATATCTGCAAACTCGAAGGAACTTATGTTCCTCCTGAGGTTGGAACTCGCGTCACCCATTGCTGCAGTCAGAGTATTTCACCGCTGAGCTATTCTAGCACGTGATTAAGCTCCTGTAGGACTTATTGGATACTTTGATTGGACGCTATGTTGTAACCGGTGTCGTGTATCTAGTCCTTTGCTGAAGAGTGAGTTCTATCGGTTGAGTTTTCAATGTGACCACCATGTCTGGAGGCTCGGGTTGGGTGGATGACACGGGTTCGAATATCAGAAGGAATATGAGTTCCTTCAAGATTGCAGATACACATACATTAGTGGCACTCTCACGAGTGAGACCCGAATATGAAACGACGAGTTGGGTATGACTGCTTCAAAGAACGAAGTGTAATATTGTCGACAATATCCTAAACGAGAGTAGCAAGTTTCTAATTCAATTTTTATTTTCCCGTTGATTGATTGAACCGAAATGTTCATCCTCTATTGATCTGTTGGCTCCCGGTACGGACGCTACAGCGATATCTGCAGATTAACTTGAAGTAATCTGGCAGATGATGACTAGTAGTAGAATCGAAGATGCGCATTTCGTCACTTGAATGTGCCTGCATTCCTCAGTGGTATTCCTACAGAGGTGTTTGAAACGACAGATACTAGATTCGAATCTCTGTGGGAATGCTATCACTCACCGGAGAATGCAGACACATCCAGTGACCAGCCCCAAATAGGACCGAAACCACATCCTAGATTTTTTTTTGATTATGGCTTGAAACCACACAGTATTTTCGGTACAAGTATGGAATTTTCAGCATGTGATATCGGTAGCCCAAATTTTGCAGGCCAACCATTGATATCGGGTGTGCGCCGGCAGGGGATCGAACTCCGGACCATGTGCATGGTCGGCGAGCGTCCTAACCGCTGTGCTACTGCTCATCAAAGTCTATCGAATTAGTTCGAATGTAGTAAGTGCTTTTCTTCCGGTATACATATAAGATATGAACCTCTTCTCCTTTTCTCTATCAGATTTAAACTAAACCAGAAATTCAATCATTTAACGCAGGTTAATTCTTTAAAAATGATTTTAAGTTACATTAATACTTACAGCCATCACACATTTCTGTTATTATTGGTTTTTAAGAAGATAAATGATTGTTAATTTCATGTGAATAAATGTTATTCAACACACATGTATATATATATATATTATAAGGCAAAACCATTATAATTATTCCCTTGGGTTCCGAGTGGAACATGGTGCTTTAACAAAATATCCCCAATTTGTGCTATTTTCCGCCATCCTCTTCAGCTGGGTAGCTCCACGATTGACCATAATCTCTCATCTCCTCCCAGAACTTTCTCCTCCATGTCACCCTCGAAGTGGCCACCCACTCGTCACTTCCCACTAAAAATATATTCATCTCACAATGAGTAATTTGCTTGAGAAATAAAAATTCAATATGACAAGATGGCATATTACTTTTGTTTGATATGATTAGTTGGGAAGAATTTAAGTCAAACATCAACCGGACTGAAGTCCTCTACAAAACACTGATCAGTAGTCCATTCGGTTTGGCTTAGACAATTCATTTCAAACCAAATGAGTACAGATGTCAATTAGTTTGTCCCCATGTTGAATAGGATTTTGTTAAACCTAATGAAAGAGTTCAACATTTTCTAAAAATAAAACATCTTTCAAGGAAGTGCCAACAAAAGATACAAGGTTCAGGAATCTAAGAAATAGTCAAAAAAAAGCTTTTTCAATATATATTTGGGATTTTGAAATAGTATTCAGACTATTAGCTTAAGACACTCATTATTGTGTGTATGCCATGCAAAACTTATATCCTCTGTGTCTTGTTAAAAATCACCAATAATAACTGGTGTGGGAAAACCAGCTGAGATGGTCGGTAGCCTGCTTACATCACTGGACTACCGGAGTTGCCTTCCAACAAAATGCTTAATTTAATCTGGATTTATCATTGTTTTAATCGTCCAGTTATATCAAATGACCTTTACATGAACACTTGCGCGCTAATTTAAGTTGCTTCCAAATAAACGCTGTGCAATTCTTCAACGAAATGAAGATATCCTTCAGATTATTACTTCACATGTAAATCCTGTATGAAGAAAAAAGTATTTCGGGACTGAATACACTGAAAATGTTTGTACCGTATGTTCGCATATTATCTCAAATAAAGCTTTATTATTATTGAATACTACTCCTTTTCCTCAACACATCACAAAGAGAAGAAAATGCAAAAGTGATTAGAAATACTCTGACAAATACACCTACAGTCTTTAGAATAAAAGAAAAGTGACACAGTCAATCTGAGACGCGGGATTTGATGAATTTGGCGTTGATATCAGGGTGACATGAAGGAGATCGTGTGAGGGGGAGGAGGGGTAGATGAAAGCTTATGGGCAATTGTGGAGCAGCTAAAAAAGAAAATAGAGGACATACTGAAATGGAGATGTGCTTCTGAAGCCATATAACCAACTTGGAACTCAAGGGAACAATGATAAATAACAGGGCCAGGTTAAACTTTAACCACCACTAATTACCCATGGAGTGCGACCGCACCAATGACCTTGAAACGATCACTGAGTAAGTTGATGAAAGCTGGCAAATAATGTTATCATCATCAATAAAATATGCTCATCGAAGTACTATGCTATTAAATGGGATATATGGCAAGTTTCAGCTTAGGTTGGGGAAAGATTAAATTAAGCTTTGAGCCAAGGACAGGTTAGGGTTAGGTTAACCTATTAAACGTGACATTAGGGTTAATTCAAGTTAGATTAGAGTTAGTTTAGGGATATTTTCACGTTAGGGATAGGTTCAGGAAAGATTAGGGTTAGAAGACCTAAATAATTACATGCATAGAATGTGGTTAAATTACTCTGTTAATATAAGAATAGTACTTGTGCACTGTGGTAGAGTATAATTCCATTGTGGGTAACATTTATTTAGATAAAGTCGCACAGTGTTACACAGTAATATTTACTGATGACGTCTCGAGCACAATTTATTGCCCAGTAAATATTACTGTATTACACTATGAGACTTTATCAAAATAAATTTTACCCACAATGGAATTAATTATACTCTGTTGATACTCCAACCGAAAGCTGAAGGCTATTTTTATCACATTTGAGAGCAAAGTATACTCTGTAACACTTTTATGCAGTTTTATGCATTTGTTTCATAAATAATATGTACATACATACATAGAAATGTCTCCTTCACGTGATTGGTGCGTTCAAGGTCATTCGCTGATTGGTAGATAGTGGTGCTTAAAGTGTAACTTTGCCAATAACAGTATTAGTGGCATTATTGTGTAATCAATCGGGTATATAATAAATAGGCATTTTGATTAAAACTCATTTAGTTTACATTCTTATTTTATAGCTTAGTTATCATTTCTATGTCAGAGAAGACTCTTTTTGTCCAAGCTACTGAATGAAACCAAAAATTCATTTCAGTCTCATTATACTGTTAGACTGACTTACTTTTCCAGATTGAACCTTTATGAATATAAACAAAATATATGATTAATATTCAAGTGTTGGTTTGCAGGGATTTGATTTGATTGGTTACAGGATTTCATCATGAATTGACAGAATTGGGAATTCATGGGCCATTGGATAAGGTCCCAGTGGCTTAATGGTCTGCGAGCTCACTAGCCTTGTAGCCAGAAGGTCTTGGTTTAGAACGCCTGTGGCAGGTGGTTGCGTACTACTGAAAAGTCCCAAACTAGGACAAAACAGCTATCCAGTACTCCCAGCTGGTTTTCCAATGGTTCTCTAACTGACGTCAGTTCATGATGAAATCCTGTAACATATAATTAATAGTTTATCCATTAATGTGAATGTTTTGTTTTTTACAAAATTATAAGAGAGAGTAACTACTAATAAGTGCGTCGGTGGCACAGCGGTAGAATGCTCACCAACCACGCAGGTGGTCCGGGGTTCCATCCTCGGCCAGTAATAAGAATGATAAAGAGGGAAGGCTGGACATGAGGCTAGCAACCCCATTCCGGAAAAATAAACACCACTGCTACCGACACTTCAAGCCTCTAACTTGAAGCCGCCCTATGTTCCCCTGGGAACGTAAATGAATAAAAAAACTAGTAATGAGAGCATATCAGTTTTTCATTAGTAAAATACTCGCTAACCACGCAGGTGGTCATGGGTTCGATTTCCGGTTGGTCAACTCCTTGACCACGCTTAGCCGGTAGTAATCTCAGTAAAGAAAGAAGGTTGGGTGGGCGTAAAGCTAGCAACAAAGGCTGAGATGGTGAAATTAAGTGTGACACCAGTCGAACCTAGGAAATGATTCTACATGAGTGAATTTGTGCAATGAAGAGGCCGAAACAAGATTCAGAACATCTCTTGACGAAGCGAAAATCGGTGTTTGTGTGAATGTGTGGCAAATGTGAGATGGGAGTCTCGAGGATTCGACGGGTTCTGTGCTTGGAATGGCCGACGGAATCAGGTGCATAGTTACAAGCTATGTTCGACCTGAAAAAACAGTGGACTATATGATAAGTAAGGAGGAAGATGTGTTGCCTGTATTTGTGATGTGAAGGTATCTTCATAGTATTTGGTTGCCTTCAGAAATATTGCATTAGAGATCAAGTGTTGTTCCAACGCTCTCCTATCACGATTCACCCTTCTTCTAATCTTGTTCAGGCTTCATTTTCACTGAGCTACTTCAGAATAGTCACCTCGTGCTCGATGTGTTGCGCCCCACAAAGAATTCACAACATTTCAAATAATATTCATGTGCTCTGATGGTTTTACCTCCAACTACATCTATAAACTTGCGTGCACCTACGGCAGTAACAACATTGGAAGGACAGAAAGAAGGGCTTCTATCAGGTTTTCAGAGCATATACCGAGAAACTAATGCTCACAAGGAAGCAGATATTTACAAAGTGCAATTACCAGACACATTGTGAAGACGGGTCATTTTGTCGAGATTTCCAAATCCTTCAAAATATTAAACGTACAAAGGACAGCGAATCTACTACGATTTGCTGAAGCAATTGCAATCAAAAGTCTCAGACCAAACTCATGCACACAGAAAGAGAGAGTAGTCAATCTCTCACTCCCTTGGTAACAGTATTATTTGCATTACATTGATTAGTCATACACACTAGTGAGCTCAGCTCACTAAACAAGTTTTCAATTTGATGAACTTTAACCTTCTTGAGTTGCCATGTTGACGTACAAGCTAACACTGTTTATTAGGTTTTTCTGTTTTCTTTTATATTCCTTTAAGTTCCCAGTGGAACATAAGGCTTCAAGCTAGAGGCCTGAAGTTTCTGTAGTAGTGGTGTTTATTTTTACAGGATGGGGTTGCTAGCCTCATACCTAACCTTTCCTCCTTACCAGTCTTATTGCCGGTTTTTAGCGAGGTATAGGAGTGAATTGGCCGGGGATCGAACCCCGAACCACCTCCATGGTCGGTGAGCACTCTACCACTGTGCCACCGACTCAAAAATTACTCCACTATAGAAGGGTACATTCTACTCTTCTGAAACATAATACACTATGATACAGTTTATTCTAAAGAAACCTGCCTAGTTTGGAGTTGTATTCTTCTACAGCCTACGAATTCCCCTCGTAGTGAAACGAGATATCTGACAGCAAAATCTTGTCTGATATACATTCTGTGTTTTTCAGCATAACCATTCGGGAGAGTGATGTTCTCAAGCAGATTGAAAAACCTTGATTATTTCCCTGTGTCATATCTTAATCATTTTCAAATAAAATTTTCTCTGTACGCTTTAAAAATTTTCAGATTATCAATCAAATCAAGTATTAACTGTATAAATTAGATAAATTTTTGTCTGGCATTTCAGGATTTTATTTATCAGAGACAGAGTAGAAAAGTTATTTACAGTGGATAAATCAAAACAAAACAAACAACAGTACTCACGATGATCAACCTTCTCTGGATGCACCTCTTTTGAATGATCAGGATGACCTTTTGGTTTATTTTAAAATAATAATAATAAAAGAAGGAAACATGTAAATGAATACACTTTTTATTCATTGAATAGTTCAACTTGGACTGCAAAAGTGATGAAAATAGATGTATAGCCTTTATTTATTAAAAAAAATAAGCGAAACCTGACTGTTGAACTTCTCCATGATATGGATTTTTAATGATGACCACACTGGAATAAACGGATGTGTGATGGGAGTGTTAGTTAAACACTTCTGAAAAGTCTTAAATGGGGTCGAAACATCTGCTCAGCACTCCCTGGTAGGATATTTACAAAGATCTTTGAATATCTTCGTCTATAGAACCTGGTATTAGATTAATGAGGAATCGGTAGGGATGACATTGTGGATAACGGAACGGACTAACTATAGATATGTTCTGCTTTTAACACAGTGGAAACGTCATCCAAATATCTACACGTTAAATATCTGAGGAGCTATATTTTCCCAGGTATCTATCGAGACATCTCCTATGGTTGGGAATATTGATGGTCCCATTGTTATCCCATCTGTCTGTCGGTATATTTTTCCCTGGAATTTGAAGAGGGTACACGTGAGACGTAATTGAATTCCTAACATAATTTCCTTAGTAGGTAGCCTTCTCCTTTGAGTGAGTTCGGGATCAGTAGTTAGTTATTTTCTGACTACTTCTAAAGCCATATTGATGAGTATATTAGTTAGAAGGTCAGTTACATGGAAACTAAATGGATTTTAATCATTTCTTTTAGGTTACAAGGTGAACCTTCCTCAGTGGTTCTCTAACTACAGCGAATTCATATTCAAAGTTCAAATCAGTCGAATCCCAGCAAGACAACATTTGAAACTTAATTAATTAGACAGTCAAATGTTTGAATCTTCAGCTATTTATGGTTATTTACACACTCCTCCACTAGATATAATTCTAACATTCCTATAGATTCAGTCGACAAACCAAATATAATTCAACTGTTCAATATTAAACATGAACGGGTGCATGTTTTAATTTTGTACATTGTTATTAAAGTGCTAGCTACATAGAATGATGGCCACATTGCAAACCTGACTGATAGAATTCAGTCTGCACTAAACAAAGGACTAGACACATCACACTAGTTACTAACTAGTGTCCAATCAAAGTATCCACTACAGTCCTACAGGAGGTCAATCGCCAGCCCGAATAGCTGCTCAGTGGTAACGTCTCTGACTGCAGTACTCACTGGGTGACGCGGGTTCGAATCTCAGAGGAGTGGGACATGAGTTCCTTCAAGTTGGTTGCAGATACACCTTGATGACTGATGAGTGCCAACTAGCATGAAACCTACGTCCAAGACTGGGCTTCCTGCTGATTGCCTCCAACTATCTAAAAGTGCAGCATGTAAGTTTGTCACCTTTCACAACAGCACGCACTTTGGTAAACAAAATGAAATGTAATCGAACTATAATGGACAGAAATCTACCCAAGAAATAATCATCAGATGGAAATTAATATGAATGTAATTCATCTGGGAGATAACAGAGAATGAATACATTTGTACCTCTTGAAAACGATTGTCAACCATATCAACAACTAGATAGGTACGTTGGAGGCTTTCATCATGAGGTGACATCAATTAGAGAACCAATGGAAAACCTGCCTGGGAGTACTGAACAGTCAGCTGTTACGTCAGCCTAGTTTAGGACTCTTCATCAGTATGCACCCATTGGGGTTGGAAACCGGGACCTCCTGGTTATAAGGCGAGCCAGCTCGTCGACCATTGATCCACTGGGACCCGATCCAATGGTGGGCCCTTGCTGATGAAGAGTCCCAAGCTAGGAAAAAACGGCTGTCCAGTACTCCCAGGTTTTCCAATGGTTGTCTAACTGATATCAGCGCACGGTGAAATCCTCCAACCAATGAAACGAAAAAAAACACTAAAAATACCAATATTTGAAAACTGGATAAACAGATAAACATGCCAATCAATTTCAGTATCTTCAAATTTAGCCATTATTTCATTATTGAAATAAAAACACTGTCAAACTAACTCATATTCTCCACGCAGTCAGTTTTGTTAGAAGGAATGAGTCAGAAATCCCTCCTCCATCTTACTCCAATAAATAATTCCCTAAATCGCCACTGTTTTCGCTTACTGACCGGCCTGCTTCAGTAAGTAACACTCACTTAAGAATAGATCTTGAACACTGCGGTGGAGTATAATTATATCTTGTTAGAAATCTGTCTAATGAAAGCAAACAGTGATACAGTATTATTTTCTGATAACGTTTTAAAGCACAATTTATTCCTCCTATTGACGCATCAGTAGTTACGGATAAATGGGACTATATCACAAAGTCGGTCAGGACGTTGCATATGAGGAAATTAAGAAGCCTTCAGATACAATAATGAACAAGGAGCTAACAGCAGATTTGGTACGCTGAATGAAGCTGTCACTGGATAAGTCTAATTGGTTTAATTTAATGCCTTGAATTGATATTACCAGTAGAATATATGTTACAATTTATATATATATATATATATATATAAACCAGGTTATCCTAAGAGACCAGTAGTTGATTTTAGAAATGCCCCTACCTATGAGTGACCTGAACAATTAGCATCAACATTCTGTCCTATCAGAAATCGTCCAAACTTTAGATTAACGAATTCATACGAAAGAGAAACAAAGTTAAATGACATTCAAGTAAGAAATAATGAAAAAAATTATGATTAGTTCTGTCACAACTAGTCTTTGAACTCGTTTACTAATCAATATGGCTTTGAAAGCGGTCACAAAAGAAGTAACCGCTGATTCCGAACTCACTGAGATGACAAAGCTATCTACTGAGAAAATTATTTTAAGAATCCAATCATGTCTCACGTGTACTGTCTTCGAATGCCAGGACGAAATATGTAGACAAAAACAAAAGGGATAACAATGGGATCACCAATATACGGTTCTTCAAACATATAATTCTTACCCCAAAGATATTGTGTAGATTTGTGAATGACGCATTGATGGTGTTGAAAACAGAACAGATCTCTAGCTAGTCTGTTCCACCAAGCACAATAGTGTCGCTATTGATTCCTCATCAATCTGAATAACAGCTTTTCATATGACGAAGATATTATCAGGTCTTTGTGATTCTCATACAGTTAGAGATAAAAGAAAACTCTAGCTGTTGTGTCTAACTTACTTGTCAAGTTTCGCTAGCTGATTATTTTCTGTTTTAAAGTGTTGCGTTGTAAGGATTTCAATGATTTTAAAGACGATTTCGCCAATAACCGAAATCAGCTAATTAGCTACTGAAAACCTGGGAGTACTGGACAGCTTTTTCATCCCCATCAGGGACACTTCAGAAGAGCTTACCTACTGTTACCATCATGTATTTGTCTGCTAATTACAATGTGGTCATCGCCCACGCAGAACATCTTGATGACGTCCAACAGTCAGGTATCGCGTATTTCCCATTTATTAATAACTGAGCAAATAAATATCACATTCGAACAGGAATTGTGGATATAGGAATGAAGAAATTTGATGTGTGACATATCATACTAGCTGGAATGGTGAAAAAAGCCTCCCTAACGATTCTTTAGTGAAAGAACTCTGGATACTGCATGATTCTATGTAGCCGCCTTTATCCAGGCTGACTAGCGAGCACTACTGGTTGTTGTGAGCGGTAACTGACTACTCATTTCAATCAATTAGTGCAATACATAGCATTATGCATTTATGCTTGCTTTCTTCATCTCCATTTACGGCATCCAACAGATTACATATTGTGATCTGAATATCTTTGATTTCTGAAGGAGACTGTGGTGAAATTCCACTTCGAACTGTTTAAACTGAAAATTTTTAAGTATTGGTTTTGTAGGGATTTTGTTTGATTGGATGGAGGATTTCATCATGAGCTGACATCAGTTAGAGAACCACTGGAAAGTTAGAATTCATAGGCCATTGGATAGGGTGCCAGTGGATCAATGGTCTACGAGCTAGTTCGCCTGGTAACCAGAAGGTCCTGGGTTCGAACCCTGGCGGTGGGTGCGTACTGATGAAGAGTCCCAAACTAGGCCGACGAAACAGCTGACTGTCCAGTACTCCCAGGTAGGTTTCCTGTTGGTTCTAACTGATGTCAGCTCATAATGAAATCCTCCATCCAATTAAAATGAAAATCACGATTTATTTTTTAAACTGCGAATCAGATTCATTGTGCCATGTGCACTCATTGTTCTTTGCCTTAGATGTGACCACATGTTTTCCGTATCCTGATCTATCAAACTGTTGACACTTAATTCGCACTGCTAAAATTACGCTGCAAACATTCAAATGTTTTTATATATTATTCAAGCAAGTACAAAATCAAAAATGGAACTAAACGATATATAAGATGAACATGAGAAACATCCACGTCAATTCACCTTTTCCTTTAGGTCCTCCCTTTGGACCTCCCTTTGGATGCTGTTTCTTACCCTTTCCTGAAGTAATACATTTAATTGAATCAAAACATGTATAAGTTGATTTCGTATACACACACACTGACTAAAACGTTATAAATAGTTGGATATGAAATTAAATTGACTGAAACCTCGCTTAGTTATCCACTTCACTGGTAACTCATTGTTCCATAGGATAGGAGCGACGAAATGACGGGGTCTTTTCAAACGTTTTGGAAGCCAGTCAGCCAATGAGTCCTCTTTCACTCATTGTAAGCATAAATAATCATGAGGAAGGCTGATCACATCGCAGAAGAAATCCGAATACATGGAATTTGTTAGAGCTGATCTGATGGAGGTGGAGTCTCTAAATTCCTAACTGGGGAATCAATAATCTTCTCTGTGGTGAGAGCTGTCTGCTAGCCAAATTGTAAAACAGCAATTTACGTTAATGTTTACGTCCCCAATATTGGTCATGAGAAAAATAAGATTAAACAACCAATAACAGCAGACTCTGTGTGGGCGGATACGATTAGCAGATATATGGTCTGACCTTCAAAGAAATGGCCACAAAGAGATGACAGAATAACTTCCAGTGAGAAAACGACCAATCAGAAGATGCTGTTTCTCTGCTAACAATAACGAAAAATAATGTACATAAAAATCTATAAATATCTGTTGATTTTCTCAATAAACGATATGTCGCCTGCCCCTTGTCTTCTGTCGTTACACTCCAGTCACCAGGACGAAAACCACAAACAAACTGAGGGAGTGGCTGTCATGATGTCACCAACAGTAGTTAACTTTCATATTTACAGGGGAGCCAATCTCCTCTATGATAATAACATCAAGATTCAACTCAAAATGTTGGACAGTTATAGTTATCCAATGCTATCCTCCTAGAAACAATGCAGAACATGAAAAGAACGACTTCTACAGAAAAGTGCAAACAGCATTGGAAAGGACCCCAAGTGGAGACATCCAAATCCTAACGGATAATATGAATTCTGGACAAGCCATGATCAGACAACACAGGAAGATAACTCATCATCAGTCGAGAGGCTCTCAGGAAAATGAATGAAAATGGAGAACTCTTAATGGATTTCTGCACTTTCAGTGATTTAGTAGTTGGAGGTAGCGTGTAGAAGCACAAGGACGCCTGGTGAATTTCACCAGATGGACACACCAAAAATCAGAAAGACTTCATCTCAATCTCAAGAAAGTGGAGACACAACCCGTTGGATACGAAATCAAGGAGAGGAGCAGATACAGCTCCAGATCACTGTCTAGTGCAAGGAATCGTTCAAGGTCGAATTGAAGGCCATTAAAGAAGCTTGAGAGAGACCACAATTCATATTCAACACTCACAAACTGAGGACAAAACTACAAAGAACACATTCGTTTCATCCATCACGAAATGGATGGAGACATTATGCAGCATCTCTGAGGAAAGCTGCGTGGAATAACACTGGAACTCTCTGAAAGCAAGTCAAGAAATGGCCCTCTGCAGACATTTGGATGTTGATAGATAATAAGGTGATGGTGACACAGAAGACGAGTCTGTGCAAAGATAGATAACGAAAGGAGAAGCTGAGTTCAGTCTGCAGCGCACTGAATAAAGAAGTGAAGAAGAGTGCGAGGGAAGACAAAATACAATTTTACGAATTACCTGCATCTCAAACAAAATCGGCTGCAGGTAAGAGAGACCTCAGATCATTTTAATAGACAACCAGGTCTCTTTCAGTGAAGAAATCATCACAGTTGAAGCTAGTGAGAAATAATGAAGAGGAGAAACAAATGACTTTCGAACCGAACACCACCTACAACTCGTCCAGAAATGCCAACAGGACTGCCAGTCAACATCAGTCTTCAGACAAGAGAAAAAGTTTGGAATGTCATAAGTCTACTAAAAATATAAAAGGAAGCAGGACAAGAAAGAATTCCTCCAGGAGCACTGAAAACGAATCCAGAAACTGCAGCCAATATGCTCACGCCGCTTTTGCAGACTTTTTGGAAGATAGAAAGGAACATACCAATTTCAAAAAAGGTGAGAGGCCTTTGAAAAATGGTCACGTTTCTGTCCACACCACGCTAGGTATCACTATCGAACAGAGCATAGAATTGTAATGAAATCTCTCCCTGAAATTCATCGACCTCAAAAAGGCCCTCAACAGAGTTGACCATGAGGTAATCTTGCAAACGCTTAAACACTACAAGAAGCTTCAAAACTGTATTAATCTTATTCAACAGCCATATGATTATGCCACATGTCAAGTGATTCACAATGGGAATGTCAACGAGGCGTTAAAAGTGAAGACAGGAATAAAAGAGGGATGCCTCTTTGTCACTGACGATATTCCCCTCTGTGGTGGACTGGATCATGAAGCAGTCTATGACGGTGTAAGAATACAGGGAAACGTAAAACCGACGAGAAGACACTGGAATCTCTGGATGCAAACTCTAAGATCAGTGACAGAAAACCATCGTGTTGGCAGGAGAGGCTAGAACCGAGAAGAGGTCTTCGAATAAACATGGAGAAAACAAAGGTGATGAAGCTGCCTGATCAAGGACAACGACAGGCACTTATCACCAACTATGAGAGATATCTGGAGCAAGTTGTGACTTTCACCTCGTAACTGGTCGAAATCCTATAAATGCATGCGTCAAAGATAAGGATTTCAAAAGTGGAATTTGGAAAAGAAGAAAGGCTTAAGTCACTCCGAGATCATCGTGGAAATCTACACAGCTTATCCGACATATAATTTTTAATATCAAAATTATGCCGATATATTTAATTAATTTAAGAGGAGATGAAAACGTGTGGACAGACTTGGAGCCAGGTAAAGACTCTAGCAGAGAACCGAACGCAATGGAGATGCACGGCTGAAGCCCTCTGTTCCTCTAGGAATTAAAGGAAACAATAATAATAATTTAATTACCTTTAAATGTTATTTACAAAAGGATAAAATCGAAAATGAATTCGAACAGGTAATAGTGACCATCAGAAATATTCAAGCTAGCTCACCTTTTCCTTTAGGTCCTCCTTTTGGTCCTGCTGGATGCTGTTGCTGACCCTTTCCTGCAATGATACGTTTAATCGAATTAAAAATGTGCACAAATTGGGTTTTTTACACACACACACACATCTACTTAAATGTCACAGACAGTTAGATGTGAACTTACTTACTTTACTTCGGCTATCTCCTACGGGAGGATGAGCCGGCTTCATGAACATCTCGAATCATCGCTGCCCAGGCGCGGCGATCTGATGCAAGGTTTTGCGACAGGGTTATCCAATTCTTGTTCCACAGACGGAGTCCGTAGACGGTTTGTAGCCCCAGGCACTCCATATCAGCCTTGACTGTACCAAGCCATGTTTTCAGCTGTCCACCCCTGCGACATCGCCAAGATGGTAATGGCGAGGGATTTAGAACTGATTTGACCAGATCGTCATCTGGTCGGCGCAGAACATGGCCAAACAGAGTCGTTTGTAAGAGAGTTCATGAAGTTTCATGGGAATTTGGTACGAGTGATGTCCCCAGAATCGCTCGGCCTTTTGTTTGAGAGTGCAGCTCTAGCCTTTACACAACCAAGTGTGACCTACAAGGCAGTAGGAGTGGAGTAGGGAGTCCACTATCCATTGGCAGCCGGTGACCGAAGTTCGGTTCATACGCCTTTTTGAATGGGGCCAGACATCCAGGACATCCAACAAGCCCTTTGTCCATACGTCTGCCGGTGAGCTCCAGTGAGCTTCATACGCCAGTCGTTGGAGGTTTGGAATCAGGGTTTAGCCATCTCCCCTAGACTGTCATCCAATGGACAGTCAACCCGGTGAAGAGCACCGGGCATCCGCTTTCGCCCTCTCACTTTGGTGAGAAACACCTCCGCCACGTGAAGGCAGTGAGTAGGACTTCCTCAGGAGAGGCTATGTAAGACGCCCAGTCATATGGGAGCATTTCAAGAGGTGTGCGGAGGGGTGGCCAACCCGCAGCGCAAGGCACCCACCCCCGACCATCCTGAGGCTTTGGAGGCTAGATGTGAACTAAAATGACCTGAAACCTCACCCAGTTCACCATTTCTCCAATTTACTATCCTATCCAAAGCGTGGGAATAGACCGAACGTTGGTTATGATGCCAACGATGCTACCCTGGAAAACCAATCCATTTGCTTCAGAAACTTCAAAGCACGGAAGAATATAAAAATTAAACTTATTGCCCGCTAGAATCAGATTGAAGGAAATTTTGCCTCGTCAAACCAACACAGAAAGGTGACTTGAGATTTCTCAACAGCTAGCGCAGATTCATTCTCCTGTTCACACCAAGGAAAATATTAAGTCTTTCTGAAGGCGAAACTCCTCTCGGAGTAAGTTTGATTTAAAAGAAGCAAATCATGTAATGATCAAATTACGGCGCATAGAATGGCAGTCAATTCTTCATGACATCCTTGGAAATGCCTTCTACAGGGGTCACCACGAAGTAACTTGACGCTTGTTTCTACGCTATGGAGTGCCCTAAACCCTTACCACCCTTATTCGACAGCTATATGACAAAGATGGATACCAGGTGATTCACAACAGAAAGATCACTGAAGGCTTTGAAGTGAAGACAGGAGTGTAGCTAGGCTGCTGACTATCATGGATGAAATTCCTGATTGTGGTGGACTGGACCGTGCGACAGAAAGCGAGCAGTGAGGAAACAAGTCTATGATGGACCAACGGAAATACACCAGAGGATCTGGATATCCCGAATGATTTTTGTCTAGTGCCACGCAAACTCCAAGAACTACGGGCGAAAAGCAAAAAGTTGGCAAAAGAAAAAGACTGAGACGACAGAACTTCAGGTGAACACAGACAAGACAGAGATGGTGAAGATACCCAACCGAAAACAACAAGTACTCACCACCATCAAAGGGAGAATTTTGACAAGAATCACTTCTTTCACTTATCTGGGTAGCATCATCTCAACTACACGTGTCACAGATGAGAATGTCAACTTCAAGGTCGGAAAATTGACACTGGAATTCATTACTCTGAAATTATTGCGAAAATCTACTGCAATCAACTTAAGGAACAACATCTAAATTTTAAATGTGATCAAATATTGATTCTTTTATATGACATACAACTTTCACTGTTGAAATTATCCAGCCACTTTTAGTTATTTATTAATAAAATTTACACAAGTAAAGAGTTGAAAATGAAATTAAACAATGAAAAATGAACATTAGATACATTCAGGCTAGCTCACCTTTTCCTTGAGGTCCTTCCATATGTCCTGCTGGATGGTGTTGCTGATCCTTTTCTGGAACTATACATTTAATTCAATTGAAAATATGTATAAGAAGTTGACTCCTTCTACACACACACATACACACAAATTTACTTGAATGTTATAAACAGTTAGATATGAAGCAAAATCAAAATCTTCACTGTAACTGTTGGCATCAAAGTGCCGCATATCAGCCTGCCGCACTTCATAGAAGTATACATAATGGTAGGATAAAAAGAAATGCACTGGAAATATAATGCCAATCACTTTTTGGTAACTTCAAATTTACGTATAATTTCATCATCCTGATAAACTGACTAACTAATATTTCCCAGTCAATGAGTTCTGTTAGAAAGTAGGCGTCAAATATTCCTTCTCTATTGTTCACCAATGAATAATTCTCCAAATCGTCACTGTTGTTGCATACTGACCAGCCTGGCTCAATAAATAACACCTGAGACTCTCATAAAGCAGTGATATTTGTGGCTCAGTAGCTTAGTGAAAAGAAGCTTTGACACTTTTTGGAAGATGGTCGCTGACTTCAAGGTTTTTCTCCTGGAAACTTCATTAATATTTGGAATTCAGGCAGTTCCAACTGACAACACCTAAACAGGTCGAAAATGTCTTCCTGTATTCCCCTGCTAGACATTACTCAACAAATGTACTTCATGTTGTTTGATTGATTTATTGAAGATGATGAAACAGCTGTCCAGTAATCCCTAGTTTTCTCTTGTTCTCTAACGAAAGGCAGTTCATCATGAAACTTGTAACACCCTTGCCTGTTGTATGTCAGTGTGATTGTTTTCCGCTTTACAGGGGTCAATGTCTGTATTTATTTAAGAAAACCAATTCATCCTTGATAAGTTTCAGGTTTGGTTATGGGCTGAAATCAGTTACAGAAATACTGGAAAGCCAGGGAGTACTGGACAGTTGTTTCGTCTTATTTTGGAACTCTCTTCAGTAGTGCTCACCCCTTGGAGTTCGAACTTATTTAACACAGCTCACAGTAATACATATTCAAAGCATTAGTAAAAAATAATACCACAGTGATATAAGAATAGAACTTGTGCGCTGTGGTAGAGCATAATTCCATTGTGGGTAAAATTTATTTTGATAAAGTCTTACAGTGTTATACATTATTCCTAATTCCTAATACATTAAGAATCCTACGTAGGATTCTTAATAAATCATGAATTAGGGTAGTGGTATTTAAACCTACAAACTCACTCAGTAGGAAAAGCTCTGTAGGTTAAAGGACCCTATCGGTTGACTCAATTAGACAAAATAATATGATTTACAAAATACCCTGCAGTGACTGTGAGGTCAACTACATAGGTCAAACTGGTAGATCAAGGTAGTCAGATTGTCGGAACATAAGAATTTAGGTAAGGTAAGGATGGTTGACCTCAAGAAGATAAGTAATTCAGAAAAAAGCTTAGCAATTGCACTGCATGCACTAACACACAATCATGGTGGGAGAGGGTTAAAATTCTAAGATGTAATATAAGGAGGTGGAGAGAGAAGAGAGATTGATTACTGAATCCTTGTTCATCGAGTCTACACCCAACACGTGCAATAGGAATGACTCATCACTCATACCGGAAATATGGAAAATACTACTACTACCAATCAAATCAAGCGATGGAAAATAATGGAATTATATAAACGAAGTTAGAAAGTTGTGTAAGTAACTCGATATGACTGTGGGCAATAAATTTTGCTCGAAACTTCGTCATCAGTAAATATTACTGTATAACACTGTGAAACTTTATCATAATAAATTTTACCCACAATGGAATAATACCACTGTCAATTTTGGTGAACATTGAATAGTTTGTTTATTCGAACTGGTCTCCATTTGGCGGGAGACAAGAAGGCTGTCATTGCTTAATTGTGTACTGGTTGGCAGAAGACTGGAGAAATGCGATCAGAAACTTTAGCACTGATTAACCACTGTAAATGTGTTTCGTTATCGCTTGAAGAATAAATAATCGTGTTGCCCAACCGTTTTCTGTTGTTCCACGTCAGTTACAGTGCATAGTGTTCTACGTATTAAGCTTAATCTTCTGAAACCAGCGATAACTCCAAAATCTCAGTGATATGGATATTTGACAACCACATTATATGTGATGAATACATATCACCTTTCCAAAGAAGTGATATTAGGAAACACTGAACTAAGATTACATCTCATGCATTATAAGTTTATTATCGATGACTGAAAATAAACAAAATGAAAGTTAGAACTTTACACTTTACACCTACTTATAACATAACCATGTTCTCCGTGTGGTTTCTGTGTTGTATGATTTCCTGAAAAATAAAATCAACTCAGACATCACCTTTATGCAAAAACATTCTGCTTAAACTAATGTGGTGAGAGCTGTCTGCTAGCCGAAATTGGTAGACAGCAATTTACGTCAATGTTATGTCCCGAATTGAGGTCATGAGAAAAAACAATAACAAAGCTTAACCTTGAGGAACTTATCAACCAATCACAGAAGACTTTGCGTGGGCGGATACGATTAGCAGATATATCAACGGACTGTCTAAGAAATGGCAACAAAGAGATGACAGAATAACTTCCAGTAAGAAAACGACCAATCAGAAGACGTTGCTTCTCTGCTAACAGTAACGAATAATAATGTACATAAAAATCTATAAATATGTCTTGATTTTCTCAATAAACGATCTGTTGCCTGACCCTTCTCGTCTGTCTTTGCATTACAACAAATTTTTAGAAAAAATGATGAAGAACTTTTATGTTGGCTCCCTAAATTTATCTTATCCTCAGGCTCACTGGAGGATATTTCCACACTGATTTCAGATTATTGTTCATATACATTCCTATCCCGATCCTATGAACCTGATTTCACATATTATAAAAATTACTCACATTGTCAAATATTAATAGAAACATATTCGTTGTGAAATCTAAGGCTGAAATGTGTTTACGTCAAAGCATTTTCCCTATAATAATTTCAATGCATAATGATAGAAATATAATGATCATTGACCATGTTAATCTGAAGTCAACTTATAATATGTACTCACGGTGGACATCAGATTCAGTTGGCTTAGCAGGTGCATGAGTTGGGACTGCAGCTAAAATGTACAAAATTCAAGTATTCATCAGCATATTTTGAAGTTAAAATTTGACATCATTCATAAACGTCATGAATTTCAAATGATATCAACTTGAGTTCAATGGAACATTAGTGTAATACAAATTTACAATATAGCATATATGTATATACCACTCTTTTACGCTCAAAGTGGAAAAGACGTGTATCCAGAAGCGACTTAAATCGTACTCTGATGAATATGTAACCAGCCGTCATGTAAAAATGAACTCCAAATAAGTTCATGTTATACTGAAACCTGCGCTGAATGGTGATGTTGTCTAGAAGGACGAAGAAAGCTTCACAATTAAATCAACCAGCTCAGAGAACACAACTAATTCAAACTGTATGATTTCCCATCCACACAATATTTAATGTTACTGTCATTATTCCCTAGGGTTCCAAATGGAACTTGGGTCACCACCAGCTCAAAGCTATTTCAACCAGTCCTCTGCAGTCACTTCAATCCAAATTCACAATATCAAAGCGGAATAATCTTCCTGATGTTGAGTGAAGTAGGGTTCCATTCATATTTTCACCTCAAAGTAGGTCAAAATTACAATTACGATGCCATCATTTCCGATTAAAGTACAAAATCCCACAAACATTTTCCCAAAATGTATATATGTAAAAATATTCACTGTGATATATACACCAAAAACAATCGAAGTCAGATATATGTCTACGCCAATGCAGTATTCTTGTAATATAATTGCTAGGAATTAACTCGATATAAATTTATAACATGAACTCACGGTGAACATGAGGTCCTGTTGGCTTAGCCGGAGCAGCTGTTGGTGCAGCAGCTGAAATATATAGACAGTTCAAGTATTTATCAATACAAGTTAAATTTAACAGTTCACATTGTTCATCATTGATATGAATTTCAAATGAAGTCAGTTTGAAGTCAGAGGAAGAATTGTGGCACTATCACATTTCTCCGTGTAATAATATTCATTATTTCTGATTGTATTATATGACGTAATTATATTAATATATATTTGCTTTCCTTCCGAGTGGGATAAACGTTTCCACGCCTGAGCTTCAAATTTTCAGTGCCTGTGGATTTGTTTGTTAGGGGTTGGGGTTGATTGTTCCTTCCATCTCTTCCTTACTGACTGTGAGCTAGGAAAAGTCCAGGTATGATTCTGCCGATAATTGAACCATGACCATGTCCGTCATTGGCATGGACTATACTACTGAACCGCCGAAAAGCATTTCATAAAATTTTATCAGGAATATTGACGACTGTGAAGCTTCATGACTTATTATAGAAGTCAAAACTGTATAGACTATTGTTTTCTTCCAGACTTGGATTCAGACTCTTATCAAGCTGTTAGCTTATGAGAGTTAGCATACTTGCGTTCGCACATCTGTGTCCACTGCTAAACGATCATTACTTGATGATGAAACGACAATCCATGCACATATACATTTATATATATATATATATATATATATTTCAAGAAAACAGCAAAGTTAAAAATAACTTGTGAAGAAAAGGACGCAATAGATACTTTTGACATACTCTCACGACCACAATAGCCTTCCAGATTGAATGGTGGAAACACTTGAAAATCTTATGCTTTCACTTCACTCGAGAACTTTTGATGAAATTTAAAATTCACCAAGTCAAAATTTCAGTCTACCCTTCCGATTTCCCCTAATTTTCACTTATCACTCCCAAAACTACATTTGCACACGTATTTGTGGTGAAATATGTAAGTAAATATAATCAATTCAATTTCTATACAAGATGACGGAAACATAAAAATCCATCAGCATATCATCACGATATAAATGCATCACTTGTACTCACGGTGGACATCAGATTCAGTTGGCTTAGCAGGTGCATGAGTTGGTACTGCAGCTAAAATGTACAAAATTCAAGTATTCATCATCATATTTTTAAGTTAACCTTTGACATGATTCATAAACGTCATGAATTTCAAATGATGTCAACTTGAATTCAATGGAATGATAGTGTAACACAAGTTTGCAATATAGCATATATGTATATATCACTCTTTTACGTTCCAAGTGGAAAACACGGCTTCAATTTAGAACTTTGAAATTTCAGCAGCTCTCAAGATGTTTCCTACTGCACATGGGTTGCCAAACTTACTCTCAACCTTCTCTGTCTTCCTACCTGACAACATACTAGGAAGAGTTAAAGAGTGAGATGATCGGAAATCGAACCTGAACCATGTCCGCTGTTAGCGATGATTCTACCATTGAACCACTGGCATAGATTTCATGAAATTTTATCAGGAATATTGACAAATATGAATCTTCATGAATTATTATTGTGCAGATGAAAACTGCTCAGTCTATTATTTTCTATCTATCTGACCTGGATTTAGTCTCATATCAAGTTGTGAACGCGCAGCCGCTTCTAAGGAATCACTAATGACGGATGAAACGATAATACTCGAAGACATATCGATGTATCAAGAAATTAATAATTCTATCAGAAAGGTTGTATCGCCCTTGTATTAAGAATAACTGTACGCTTGTAAAACGAATTCATGTCCACATGTTACACGCTTACAGAAACTAATTATACACATCCTTGTGGAATATTCACCTTTGTAATACTGAATACTGCTTTTCGTTTGTTACATATTCTGCGTTCACCTCACACTTTTGAAATTCTATTTCGTTAACAATATATCTTTTCAAGTTTGCACTTGTGCTTCTTAATACAACGTTGTTCGTTTTTCAGCGTGTAAAGCGTTGATTTATAGTAGAACGTGAAAACTTGGTTGTAGTGTAGTATCATAATCAAATTCATAATAAGTAAACCATAAGGTCTCAGTAGATAGATACCTTGCATACGCTTTCCCGACCAGCATTCCTCCTCCTATACTGGAAGGCCGAAATCACTTGACAATGTGAAACTTTCAACTTAATTGACTACTTCTAGTGAAATCCCCCGTAGTCAGAATATGAATCGGTAACCTCGTGGTTGCATATCACAAAAAACCCACTCAGTTAAAAATACGTATATCCAAAAGCGACTTAAATCGTACTCTGATGAATATGTGACAGGTCGTCATGTAAAAATGAACTCCAAATACGTTCATGTGAACTCTAAAACCTACGCTGAATGGTGTTGTTGTCTAGAAAGACGAAGAAAGCTTCACAATTAAATCAACCAGCTCAGAGAACACAACTAATTCAAACTCTGTGATTTCCCATCCACACAAAATTTAATGTTATTATAATTTTTCAAGAGAATGGATACTGAACAAAGAGTACTCTTTTCAACAACTACATCATCACGCTCTACAGTTATATATATATTATAGTGAATGAATGAATTAGTGTTATGAACAACATTAATGTTGTTTAAATAACATCGAATCAATGATATTGATAGATTACAGCTCAGTAGCATCAACAGTCGATAAACATTGGCATCCGTACTGAAATCCTAAAAGAATTGTTATTAAGATGTACCATGAATGTAAACTTCAAATTTGACGGTACCCTTTACAAGCGGTCGGTCGGTCGGTAGACGGGGTGGCGATGGGCTCCCCATTGGGTCCCATTCTGGCTGATTTCTTTCTAAGTAAGCTAGAAAATGGGCCTTTGAACAACCTTATCAGTAAGCTCTCATTTTATTGCCGATATATGGATCATACCTTTATTCTTTGTGATAATGGTTCTGATAGGAGTACAATAATTACTGAATTCAATGAAGTTCATTCGGCTATGAAGTTCACATGCGAAGAGGAATCCCAAGACAGAATTACCTTCCTGGATGTCCTACTTACAAGGAAACCAGGTGGTAGCATAATAAGGAATTTGCATAGAAAAAGTACTTGGACAAGACTATACACATTTTCACAGCTTCCTTCTTCTCAAGTACAAAAGAAATTTAGCAAAGACCCTCAGCCACAGAGTTAGAGCTTTATGTTCAGAAGAAGTAATTGAAGGTGAATTAAGCATTGTATATGATACTTTGATCGAAAATAGCTATCCTGGCAAATTTACCAAGAAACATATGACAAAGAAAGCGGAAAATGACTACTCAATATCCATAAACAAGAAGCCTCTTTATATACGACTGCAATTCAAGGACGATATACCAAGTGAGATAATTACGAAGAAACTAAGAAAATCAGTTCAAAGCACTTTTATTACTGGCAAAATACACGTATTATTCTCTACACGATCGATGTTACATCGACTGAAAGATGAAGTACCTAGACTAGCCACTTCATATTGTATTTACCAGTTCAACTGCGCTTCAGGTGGAGCGAGTTATATCGGCCGTTGCTATAGGAACTTGATCTTTTGTGCTCGAGAACATCTCTCACTGTGGCTAAGTAAAGGTGTAGCGAAAGCCACCAACAGATCCATATTGGACCATCTTGTGCAAACCGGCCACAAAGCCAGTGTGGAAGAATCCTTCTCTATAATGTACCGGGTGCCTAATAAATTACCAAAATCATCGAAGCACCACATGCTTCAAACAGCAGAGGCTATTACAATTCGCCTCAAAAAACCAGTGCTCTGTGCTCAAAAGAAGCAAGTCCAGCCCCTACTACTGCCCTGACTGGTCTTCAGGAGAGACTATAAATTCATGAAGTTGTAATACTATCTTTCTTAATTTTTCTGATATTCAGCTTATTTTATGTTGATGCTACTGAGCTGTAATCTATCAATATCATTGATTCGATGTTATTTAAACAACATTAATGTTGTTCATAACACTAATTCATTCATTCACTATAATATATATATAACTGTAGAGCGTGATGATGTAGTTGTTGAAAAGAGTACTCTTTGTTCAGTATCCATTCTCTTGAAAAATTATAGTGGCCTTTTTAATCAGTTATTATAATTCCTTTGAGTTCCAAATGGAACAAAGGACACCACCAGCTCAAAGCTATTTCAACCAGTTCCGTGGGTAAACTTTAATACAAATTCACAATATCAAAGCGGAATAATCTTCCTGATGTTGAGTGAAGTAGGGTTCCATTCATATTTTCACCTCAAAGTAGGTCAAAATTACAATTACGATGCCATCACCTTCGATAAAAGGAAAACGTGCCATAAACATATTCATAAACTGTATACATGTAAAAATATTCGCTGTGATATATACACCAAAAACAATCGAAGTCAGATATATGTCTACGCCAATGCAGTATTCTTGTAATATAATTGCTAGGAATTAACTCGATATAAATTTATAACATGAACTCACGGTGAACATGAGGTCCTGTTGGCTTAGCCGGAGCAGCTGTTGGTGCAGCAGCTGAAATATATAGACAGTTCAAGTATTTATCACTATAAGGTTTGATTGTTTCTTCCATCTCTTTCTTATTGACTGTGAGCTAGGATATTTTCAGGTATGATTCTTTCGATAGGTGAGCCAGGATCATGTCCGTCATTGGCGAGGTTTATACTACTGAACCGCCGAAAAGCATTTCATAGAATTTTATCAGGAATATTGATGACTGTGAAGCTTCATGACTTATTATAGAAGTCCAAACTGTATAGACTATTGTTTTCTTCCAGACTTGGATTCAGACTCTTATCAAGCTGTTAGCTTATGAGAGTTAGCATGCTTGTTTTCGCACATCAGTGTCCACTTCTAAAGCGTTATCAATGGACGATGAAACAAACGTCCACGTCTATGAACATATTTCTTACAAGAAAACAACATTATTATTGTTTAATATTATTCCTTTGGGTTCTGTGTCGAACATATGGTTTCAACAACACATTTCTACTTTGTTCTGTTCTCTGACCTCCTCTTACGCTGTTTCCAGGATTGCACAAAATCCGTCATCTCTTATTCTCACTATCTCCTCCATGTCACCCTAGGAAGACCCACTCGTTGCTTTTCCTTGGGACTGCACTAGAGCAATGGCATGGCGCGCGATGTCATTCGACTGACTCCTCAAGAAAACAAAAAAAGTAGAAAAAACTTTTGACCGAAAGGACTCAGTAGATGCTTTCAGTATGCTCTCCCAACCACAACAGCCTACTTAATCGAATGGTAGAATCACTCGAAAATGCTACCTGTCCACTTTATTTGTAAAATTGTGATGAAATTCACACTTCACCTAGTAAAAACTTAAGTTCAACCTTCCCAATTACCCGTAATTTTCAATTATCATTTTCAAAAGCAAATCTGGTGAGATGTGTAAAGAAATATTATCAACGCCCGAAATGTTTCTACACCATTGCAGTGCTCTTGTACTACTGTGGTGAGAGCTGTCTACTAGCCAAAATGGTAGACAGTAATTTGCGTCAATGTTTACGTTCTCAAGATTTGTCGTGAGAAAATATGAACAAAGAATGATTCAAAACCGACCACAGCAGACTTTGCGTAGGCGGATACAGTTAACATATAGATGATCTGACATTCGAGAAACAGTCCCAAAGTGAGAAACAACTAATAAGAAGACTGTGTTTGTTTGCTTAACTAATCTATAATAATGTACATGAAAATATATAAATAGCCTTTGATTTCCTTAATAAACGATCTGTTGCCTGGCCCTTGTCTTCTGTTGTTACACTACATTTCTACACAACAGAATGAAAACATTAAGATATATCAGTATATTAACACGATTTAAATGCATCACTTGTACTCACGGTGGACATCAGATTCAGTTGGCTTAGCAGGTGCATGAGTTGGGACGCCAGCTGAAATATGCACAATCCAAATATTTATCATCATATGTCAAAATCCACAATTTAAATCATACATAAACTATGTGAACATTGATGAGATTAGATGGTTGGAGGTCAATCGCCAGCCCGAATAGCTGCTCAGTGGTAACGTCTCTGACTGCAGTACTCACTCGGTGACGCGGATTCGCATCCCAAACGGGTGGGACATGAGTTCTTTCAAGTTGGTTGCAGATACGACTTGCTCACCGGTGAGTATCAACTAGCACGAAAACAAGGTCGAAGTCTGGGTTTCCTGATGATTGCCTTCAACCATCTAATATCATCAAATCAATGTGCACCGTGATGGTGAGCCACCTAGTGGCATGGTGGCCACATTGCAAACCTCACTGATAGAATTCAGTCCACACCAAAGAGAGGACCAGACACATCACACTAGTTGCTGACTAGCGTCCAATCAAATTATATGCACTTCAAATGAAAGAAACTTGAATTTAGTAGAAGGATAATGGAAATGTCATTTAGTTGTGCAATTTTATTCATTTTCAATTGCAGTAAATCATACATATTATATGTATATCATTTCTCTGTGTTTCGAGTACAGCACAAGCATTCAACCATTTACCTTCACAGTTTCAGCACCGTATTTGTCGATTTAACATGTTGGACGGGCTAGTCTCATATCCAGGAAATTCTCTCTCCCCGTTTCATCACAAGTTAGGTGAATTTTATCTGTGTATCTTAGGGGAATTCAACCGAGAACTCCAGCTTGATAATCACGCATTCTACGACTGAACTGTCAACGAACATGTCGACAAGCATAGATTAGAAAATCAATGCTCCAGTATCACATCGCCATTTCACTCTACTATGAGCATTTATGTAGATCTCCCTCCACCGTTCCAAATCCAAATCTACTTCCTTTTGCTCAGTGGAGCAGATTTACACACTGATTTGAGATCAGTCTATCTATGCATTGCTTTAACGATCCTATCTTCTCCATTTCACACTTTATGCAGTATAATCACACTCTCAAATGTTTTTTATAATTATGCTTCTGATAAGATGTGTACAGAAAAATACTCATTGTTTGAAATGTATCCAAACCAATGCAGTTTCCCTGTACTCATCCCTATGCATGATCATGAAAACATAGAGATCATACACCATGTTAATCTGACATAAATTTCGCAATATATACTCACGGTGGGCATGAGGTGTACCTGGTTTAACCGGAGCATGAGTTGGTGCTGCAGCTGAAATATACACAATTCCAATATTTATCATCATATGTTATAGTTAACAATTTATATATTAAACATAAACCTAAACTTCAGGGATTCCAAATGAAATCAGTTTGAATTCAGTAGAAGGATGATGGATATGTTATTTAGTTGTGTAATTATATTCGATCAATTTTTGATTGAAATTTATCACTGATATGTAAACTATTATTTCCATTCTAAGCGGATGATAGACCTTCAGGCTTTTATTCTAATGATTTAGTAGCTGTATGGTTTTTTTCCTCTTTCATGGTGGGGTTGCTAATTTACCCCATTGAATAGTAGGTTCACTTGATAATTTTATTCTTTCATTTTGGTTGACAACTTCTATTGAAATACACACACTTCGGCTAGTCAAAACACCAGTCAGAAGCCTCGTAGATGCATATTACAAAGACTATTGATTTAGGAGGCCAAATATCTAAAACGCATTCAATAAAACACATGTATATAGCCCCAAACACTATAATTGTACTCTGGTAAATATGCAACCAGTTCTGATGTAAAAATAGCCTGCATTATTCACCATTCACACATTACTTATTGTCATAATAATAATAAATATTATTATTATTTCCGTGGGTTCCTAGTGGAACTCTGGGATTCAGAAGCGCATAGCTATTTTACTCTGTTCTCTAAACTCACGTTTATCAGACTAAACAATTGTATATTTTGTTTCATTTGCTCCTACCACATTATTCCCCAAGCAACATTTCGAAATTAGCCCAACCTGTTGCTTTCCATTCGGCTTCCACTCAAGGACCTGCTATGTGTGTGATGTTATTCAACAATCTTCTTTAAGTGTTTCTAATCAGTCACCATTTCTTCAGGAATATTTGTTTCGTGATAGGTTCTTGGTCGATTTTCGGCCTTTCATAGTCAAAATTTTCTGGCGCATTTTCACTGGCCGTTTCATGTCAATCATGTGGCGATGATGTCGGTGGCTTAGTGACAGAATACTCACCAACCACATGTGTGGTTGGTGAGTATAACTGATAATTCCTTTCATTCCAAATCGGACATAGGTAACCACCAGCTCAAAGCCATTTCAAACAGTCCTCTGCAGTCACTTCAATCCAAATTCACAATATCAAAGCGGAATAATCTGCCTGATGTTGAGTGAAGTAGGGTTCCATTCATATTTTCACCTCAAATTAGGTCAAAATTACAATTACGATGCCATCACCTTCGATAAAAGGAAAACGTGCCATAAACATATTCATAAACTGTATACATGTAAAAACATTCGCTGTGATATATACACCAAAGACAATCGAAGTCAGATATATGTCTACGCCAATGCAGCATTCTTGTAATGTAATTGATAGGAATTAACTCGATATAAATTTATAACATGAACTCACGGTGAACATGAGGTCCTGTTGGCTTAGCTGGAGCAGCTGTTGGTGCAGCAGCTGAAATATATAGACAGTTCAAGTATTTATCAATATATGAGTTCAATTTAACAGTTCACATTGTTCATCACTGATATGAATTTCAAATGAATTCAGTTTGAAGTCAGAGGAAGAATTGTGACACTATCACATTTCTCCGTGTAATAATATTCATTATTTCTGATTGCACTATATGACGTAATTACATATATATATATATATATACATTTTTGCTTTCCTTCCGAGTGTGATAAGCGTTTGCACGCTTGAGCTTCAAATTTTCAGTGCCTGTGGATTTGACTGTTACGGATTGGTGTTGATTGTTCCTTCCATCTCTTCCTTACTTACTGTGAGCTAGGAAAAGTCCAGGTATGATTCTTTCGATAAGTGAGCCAGGATCATGTCCGTCATTGGCATGGACTAGACTACTGAACCGCAGAAAAGCATTTCATAAAATTTTATCAGGAATATTGACAACTGTGAAGCTTCATGACTTACTGTCCAAGTGAAATCCATACAGACTATTGTGTTCTTCCAGACTTGGATTCAGACTCTTATCAAGCTGTTAGCTTATGAGAGTTAGCATGCTTGTTTTCGCACATCAGTGTCCACTGCTAAAGCATTATCAATGGACGATGAAACAAAAGTCCACGTCTATGAACATATTTCTTTCAAGAAAACAACAGTATTGTTACTATTTATTATTATTCTCTTGGGTACTGTGTGGAACATGGGGTTTCACAAACACATTTCCAATTTCAAGTGTTGGTTTGTAGGGATTTGATTGGTTACAGGATTTTCATCATGAGCTGACATCAGTTAGAGAACCAATGGAAAACCTACCTGGGAGTACTGGACATCCAGCTGTTTCGTCCCACTAGTTTGGGACTCTTCATCAGTACGCACCCACCGCCAGGGTTCGAACCCAGAACCTTCTGGTTATAAGGCTAGCGAGCTCGTATACCATTAAGCCATTGGAACCCGATCCAGTGGCCCAGTGGTATACGAGCTCGCCTTGTAACCAGAAGTTCCTGGGTTCGAATCCTGGTGGGTGCGTAGTGCTGAAGAGTTCCAAACTAGGACGAAACAGTACTCCCAGGTTTTCCAATGGTTCTCTAACTAATGTCAGCTCATGATGGAAATCCTGTAACATTTGCTCTTTGTTCTGTGCTCTGACCTCCTCTGACGCTGAGTCCACGATTGGCCATAATCTCTCATCTCCTCTTCTCGCTATCTCCGCCATGTCACCCTAGGAAGACCCACTCGTCGCTTCCCAGTGGGATTGCACTCGAGCGCCTGGTGCGCGTTGTCATTCGACGGCCTCCTCAAGAAAACAAAATAAGTAGAAAAAACTGTTGACCGAAAGGACTCAGTAGATACTTTCAGTATGCTCTCCCAACCACAATAGCCTACTTAATCGAATGGTAGAATCACTCGAAAATGCTACCTGTCCACTTTATTTGTAAAATTGCGATGAAATTCACACTTCACCTAGTAAAAACTTAAGTTCAACCTTCCCAGTTACCCGTAATTTTCAATTATCATTTTCAAAAGCAAATCTGGTGAGATGTGTAAAGAAATATTATCAACGCCCGAAATGTTTCTACACCATTGCAGTTCTCTTATATTAAATTTCTATACAAGAGAATAAAACATAAAATCTATCATCATTTTAATACGATATAAATGCATCACTTTTACTCACGGTGGACATCAGATTCAGTTGGTTTAGCAGGTGCATGAGTTGGGACGCCAGCTGAAATATACACAATTCAAATATTTATCATCATATATCAAAATCAACAATTTAAATCATACATAAACTATGTGAACATTGATGAGATTAGATGGTTGGAGGCAATCGGTAGGAAGACCAGCCTTAGACCTAGGTTTCGTGCTAGTTGACACTCATCAGTCCTACAGGAGGTCAACCGCGAGTGCGAGTACCTGCTCAGTGGTAACGTCTCTGACTGCAGTACTCACTGGGTGACACCAATTCGAATCTCAGAGGAGTGTGACATGAGTTCCTTCAACTTGGTTACGACTTCCTGACAGGTGAGTACCAACTAGCACGAAACATTGGTTTAAGGCTGGGTTTCCTGATGATTGCCTCCAACCATCTAATATCATCAAATCAATGTGCACTGTGATGGCGAGCCACCTAGTAGCATGGTGGCCACATTGCAAACCTCACTGATAGAATTCAGTCCGCACCAAAGAGAGGACTAGACACATCACACTAGTTGATGACTAGCGTCCAATCAAATTATATGGACTTCAAATGAAAGAAACTTGAATTTAGTAGAAGGATAATGGAAATGTCATTTAGTTGTGCAGTTTTATTCATTTTCAATTGCAGTAAATCATACATATTATATGTATCATTTCTCTGTGTTTCGAGTACAGCACAAGTATTCAACCATTTATCTTCACAGTTTCAGCACCGTGTTTGTCGATTTAACATTTTGGACGGGCTAGTCTCATATCCAGGCAATTCTCTCTCCCGTTCCATCACAAGTTAGGTTAATTTTATCTGTGTATCTCAGGGGAATTTAACCTTGAACTCCAGCTTGATAATCACGCATTCTACGACTGAACTGTCAACGAATATGTCGACAAGCATAGATTAGAAAATCCATGCTCCAGTATCACATCATCATTTCACTCTACTATGAGCATTTATGTGGATCTCCCTCCACCGTTCCAAATGCAAATCTATTTCCTCATGCTCAGTGGAGCAAATGTTTTTTATAATTATGCTTCTGATAAGATGTGTACAAAGAAATAATCAATGGTTGAAATGTATTCAAGCCCATGTGGTTTCCCTATACTCATCCTTTATGTTTGATGACAGAAACATAAAAATCCTTCACCACATTTGATAATATATACTCACGGTGGGCATGAGGTGTAGCTGGTTTAACCGGAGCATGAGTTGGTGCTGCAGCTGAAATAAACACAATTCAAATATTTTCATTGAATGTTAAAGTTAATACTTGACATTATTCATAAACATCATGAATTTTAAATTAAATCAACTTGAATTCAACAGAAGGATAGGGAAAATGTCATTTAGTTGTGCAATTTTATTCCTTATCAATTGCAATAAATCATACATATTATATGTATCATTTCTCTGTGTTCCGAATGCAGCACAAGCATTCAACCATTTACCTTCACAGCTTCAGTAGCGTATTTGTCGATTTAACATGGTGGACGGGCCAGTTTCACTTCTAGGCAATTTTCTCTTCCCGTCTCATCATAGGTTAGGTGAATTTTAGCAGTGTATCGTCTCCCAATAGAATCGAGAACTCTAGCTTGACCGTCGAGCTTTTTAGGACTCGACCACCCACGAACATGTCGGCAAGCATAGATTAGAAAATCCATGCTCTGATATCAAATCGCGATTTCACTCTACTATGAACATTTACGCATATCTCCCTCTACCACAGAAAATCCAAATCTACTTCCTCATGCTAAGTGAAGCAAATATACACACCCATTTTAGATTAGTCTATGTATGCATTGCTTTTCCGATCATTTCTTCCCCATCTCGCATTTCATGCAATATAATCACACGCTCAAATGTTTTTTATAATTATACTGCTGATAAGATGTGTACAGAAAAATAATCAGTAGTTGAAATGTATCCAAACCAATGCAGTTTCCCTGTACTCATCCCTATGCATGATCATGAAAACATTGAGATCATTCACCATGTTAATCTGACATAAATTTCGCAATATATATACTCACGGTGGGCATGAGGTGCAGCTGGTTTAACCGGAGCATGAGTTGGTGCTGCAGCTGAAATAAACACAATTCAAGTATTTTCATTGAATGTTAAGGTTAATACTTGACAATATTCACAAAAACGTTATGAATTCAATAGAATTATAAAACATACATGATTCCATTTCATTCTGGCTGGAACAAACAGCTTCAATCAGTTAGGTTTCCATTGTCTGTGTGTGTGTGTTTGTGTTTCCATAGGAACACAGGGCTTCAAGCTTTAGACTTTAAAGTTTCACTAGCGACATTTTTGATTTTACATAGTGGATATCTTAGCCTTAAATCGAACCATTCTCTGCTGGCCTTATTACAGATCAGGTGATTTTTAAGATTTCGTCGTCTGAGAATCCAACCAAGAACTCGGGCGTGGAAGTTATGCATTGTAGATTTGAACCACAGACGAACAAGTCGACAAGCATAGATTTTCCAAATGTGTATGTAGGAATCTTTAAATAATCTAGACAATTCACTTCGCTTGACAACATCTAGTGAATGAAATTCATCCTCTATCTAGTCAAAAATTTAGTCAGTAGGCTGATAGACGAATATTAAAAAGAGCACTCAGTTAAACAAACATAAATCCAGAAGAAATATACATCGAAATTTAATGAGAATATAACCAGTTTTCATGCAAAAATAACCTCCATTATTTCCCATTCATATATTATTCATTAATAATGTTATCGCCTAGGATTCAGAGTGGAACATCAGGTTTCAGAAGCACTTTGACATTTCCAAAACAGTATATGTGATACAGAATGGAATTCTCAGCATTTTTACTAGAGTATTGCATCCAGTTAGTACATTATCAATAAATAGAATTCTACATAGATTAAGGAAATCTCAGTTCATTATGACAACAACACATTGGCATATCGGTAGCAAAGGAAAGCTGAAACAGTGTTTGAAGGTGTTAGAAAAGTGGGAGCTGTCATATTTACTGGCGTAAGCGAGAGAAAGAAACAAAGCAGCACATAACGGAGAAAAAAAGAGAGAGAAAAGGAAAAGAAAGAAAGAAAAATGTTGTACCTATAAATGATGTGAGTTGGAAAGACGAGATCCAGTTGTACTACTGACTATTTAATGAATTATAGGCGTGACACCTATAATTCATTAAATAGTCAGTAGTACAACTGGATCTCGTCTTTCCAACTCACATCATTTATAGGTACAACATTTTCTTTCTTTCTTTTCCTCTTCTCTCTCTCTTTTTTCTTTTTTTCCGTTATGTGCTGCTTTCTTTCTTTCTCTCGCTAACACCAGTTAATAAGACAGCTCCCACTTTTCTAACACCTTCAAACACTGTTTCAGCTTTCCTTTGCTACCGATATGCCAATGTGTTGTTGTCATAATGAACTGAGATTTCCTTAATCTATGTAGAATTCTATTTATTGATAATGTACTAACTGGATGCAATACTCTAGTAAAAATGCTGAGAATTCCATTCTGTATCACATATACTGTTTTGGAATAAAGCAAATTATTATTATTTCACTATGTGCTGTGAATTCAGTATGAAATGTTTTCACCTCATTACAGGGTTCTTATACCAATTTCTATCTCTGATGATAGGAACATAGAAAAATCAAAACAAGTGATTCAACGAAGAGTCACTTTTCAACGAATTTATCATCAATCTGAATAATCATATATACACTTTTTTTCCAAAACTGTGCAAATAAAACTATCCCAAGTGATTAAGAAGAGGTGAACGTGGGACTATAAACAGTGCAATAATTGAACATATAGTCTATACAAGTCACCTTATTTCTACAACCTCTTCCTTCCTTCAAAGTTATCTACAAGGAGAAACATAACTTCCTCAAATCATTAAGTATCCGACTCATCTGTGCTACTGAAGCTTTGGCCATCAAAATAGAAAAGCCAGATCTTCGTATGCAGAAAACGTTTGTTTGTCACCTCTAACTCTCATGGTCTTAATCCGTCTTTGCTGAAGTATGATATGTCCCATTCATACTTTGACCCTATTCATTATTCGTTTTGCTTACTCAATTTGTATATCCTTCCCACACACCCCGCGCCCGCTTATTATTATGTTGATTGTTACTATTATCTTCACTTTGAGCTACTTCCGGCACTATCCAACTTGTCACCTTTGTTTTTTTTTCGATTCAGTCTTGTCATAATTATCACCTTGCTGCGTAATATTTTAAATGCTTAGTAATCTTATTATCTCTACATCGCCTAATTTGAGATTTACACATTTTCTATAGTTTGGTTTGTGAGGGTAAGTTATCTTTTTAATAGTTGATCACAGACTGATATCAGTTAGAGAACCATTGAAAACCAGGGAGTACTGGACAGCTGCTGTTTCATCCTAGTTTGGGAATCATCACCAGTACGCACCCACTGGGGTTCGAAACCAGGACCTTCCGGTTACAAGGCGAGCTTCGTATACCATTCAGCCACTGGGACCCGGTTCAATGGCCAGTGCATGAAGTCTAACTTCTACCGATTCGTGATTTAGCGCGACCCCAACCATTGTCATTGGTGGGACATCCATCCACACACGTGACATCTAATTGGACCTCACTGGTCACGACTTCTCACTAGAACTCCACGAAACTCCATCCTGTAGCAAGTAGCATCAGATTAATTTTCTATAGTTTGGTTTGTAAGGGTTAGTTATGTTTTACGAGTTGATCACGGATTGATATCAGTTAGAGAACTATTTCCTGAACTACTTTATATATAAGTGCGTAAAAAGTTTTTTCTCAAATTTCATATTATTATAAAAACGACCGTAGAACCTGGTGGTTAACTCGTTGAAAAGAGAAACTTCGTTAAATCCCTCATTTTGATAACATATATATAAACATAAAGATCCGTTATTGTAAGTGTAGAAATTAGGCACTGTGGTGGAATACAATACCATATTATACGAGTTTGACCACGGATTGATATCAATTAAAGAAGCATTGGAAACCAGGGAGTACTGGACAGCTTTTTCATCCAGTACTTCCTGGTTTCCAATGCTTCCTTAATTGATATCAATCTGTGGTCACACTCGTATAAACTTATCTGATCCTTACAAACGAAACTCTTGAAAATACCATATTAGATAAGTTTGTTTTGATGATATGATTATGAGTGACAAAACAATTGACCCCGGAAATAGATGTCCAACATCATCTATAGCGAAGCACATTATAGAGACGGGTCATAAGGTTGATTTCAACAATACATTTAAGCTCATATATAAAACGAGGTTGGGCCACATACTTAAATTCACTGAAGCCTTAGCCATAAAAAGATTTAAACCTGCCTATGTGTCCAAAAGTTATTTGTTATTACCTTAAACCTGCCTTGGTGATCCAATTTAGAACCAAGGACCAATTTACTTGACATTTTCAACTCCTTCTTTGCTTTGATTTTCTCTTCTTATCTTTCTTATCTTTCTTCCCTACTCATTATTTGCGACCTTAACCTGTACATAATCTGACCTGTATTGTAATTATTCATGCCTTCTTGCCTTCTATAAAAACTGTGTATGACAAGTTCGTGTGTGTGATCAGAATGTCCGAAATGTGTTGCGCCAATACATTACGCGTTTCAGATAAACTACGTCTTCTTATTGTGTTGACAAAACTGGGCTGAATACCGAGTCAAAGTGTGTTACTTCAGTCGAACTCATCCACTACTGCATTAAAGATTCTTCATCATATGAACATGATATAAATGCATCACTTGTACTCACGGTGGACATCAGATTCAGTTGGTTTAGCAGGTGCATGAGTTGGGACGGCAGCTGAAATATACACAATTCAAGTTTCTATCATCATATGTTGAAGTTGACAATTTATAGTGTTCACAAACTACACGGATTTGAAATGAAATCAAGTTCATATGATCAAAACACTTGTGGTTATACTCTTCAATTGTGTAAATTTAAATTAATAATTTATATATATATATATACCTCAACTTTATAAACTTTGAGAAGGCCTTTGACAGCGTTGACCGCGAAGTAATTTGGAAACTACTCGAGTACTACGGCGTAGCCCAAATATTCATCAACCTTATTCAACAGCTGTACGACAACGGCACATGTCAAGTGATCCAAAACGGAAAACTCAGCGAGGCGTTTGGAGTAAATACAGGAGTCAGACAAGGGTGCTTATTATCACCAATGATATTCCTAATTGTGGTGGACTGGATTATGCGTCAGACAGTGGGAAACGAGAAGACAGGGATATCCTGTACCGACGTGAAGAACCTAGAAGACCTGGATTTCGCGCGTGGATGATTTATGTTTGATGTCACACAAAATCGAAGACTTACAAGCAAAAACCGACAAACTGGTCGAAGAAGCAGCAAAGACAGGACTCCAGGTGAACATAGACAAGACGGAGGTTATGAAAATAACCAACCAACAACAACAACAGCAGCAGCAACATCCAGCGCTAATCACCATCAACGGGAGGGATTTGAAAGAGGTTACTTCATTCACTTATCTAGGGAGCATTGTCTCAACTACAGGAGGAACGGACGAAGATGTCAAATCGAGAATCGGGAAGGCGAGAAACACATTCATCAACCTGAAACCAATCTGGAAATCTTCGTCACTCAGCATCAACAACAAAATTCGGATTTTCAATACAAACGTCAAGTCAGTCAGCTCTTCTATACGGATCAGAAACTTGGCGGGTCACAAAGAATATTTCCAACAGCCTGTTGCAGACCTTTATCAACAACTGTCTTCGCTCTATACTGAAGATCAGATGGCCGGAAAGAATCACCAACAAGAAACTATGGGAACAAACAAAACAAGAACCAATCGCTCAACAAATATGCAGGAGAAAGTGGAGATGGATTGGACACTCGCTGAGGAGGCCGCTGGGTGACATCGCGCGTCAGGTCAGTGCTCGAGTGGAACCCGAAAGGGAAGCGGCGAGTGGGACGTCCAAGGGTGACATGGAGGAGATAATGTGAAGAAGAGTTGAAACAGTATGGACTAACATGGATGCAAGTGAAAAGTACAGCAGAAGACAGAAGCAAGTGGAGACGTGCAGTTGAAGCCCTATGTTCCACTAGGAACCCAAGGGAACAATAATAATATATATGCCATTTATTTGCGTTCTGAATTGAACGTAAGGTGTCAAGCTTTCGGTGTTGTAGACTTTGTACCACATTACTTAATTTTATGTGGTTAACAGGTCAATTTTCTGACCAATATACTTTTCCGGTCTTATTCCATACCAGTTGATTTCCAGTAGTGCATTGTTTTCGAATCGAATCGAGAACTCTAGCTTGATTGTCGAGTATTTCAGGACTGAACCGACGACAAATATGCAGATAAGCATAGATTAGGAAATCTATGATCCGCTAGCACATAGCCATTTCTTTCTGCTCCATGAATTTATGTAAATCTCCCTCTACGACTGAAAATCTAAACCTATTTCTTCATGCTGAGTGAAACAGATTTACACAGTGATTTCAGATTATTGTACATACCCATTCCTATTCCGATCTTCTAAACCTGACTTTGCATATTATGCAAATTAATCACATTGTCAAATATTATTATAAACATATTCTTTTTACGAGTTTGACCATGGATTGATATCAGTTACAGAACCATTGAAAATCAGCACTGAAGTACTGGACAGCAGTATACACCCACTGCCAGGGTTCGAACCCAACCACAGAAAATTAATGTGATGCTCGCTAGTGACTTCCTACAGGATAGAGTTTTCTGGAGGTCTAGTGAAAAGTCGTGACTAATGCGGTCCACCCAGTCAAGTGTGAGGATGGATGTCCCACCGACGACATTGGTTTGGGTAGCGCTAAAATCACGAAAAGGTAGAAGTTAGATATCATGGACTGGCCACTGAATCGGGTCCCAGTGGCTGGATGGTATACGAGCTAGCTTGCCTTGTAACCGGGAGGTACTGGATTCTAACTTTATGTGGTGGGTGCGTACTGGCGATGATTCCCAAACTAGTGGGATGAAACAACTGGCTGTCCAGTACTCTTTGTGGCTAATTTTCAATAGTTCTCTAACTGATATCAATCCGTGGTCAAACTCGTAAATAAAAACAAATCTAATCCTTACAAATCAACTCTTGAGGATAAACATATTCTTTGTAAAATCTATACAACAAATAATATTCAAAGGCTGAAATGTGTCTACGTTAAAGCACTTTCCGTATAATAATGTTCATACATAATGATACAAATATAAAGAACATTCATCATGTTAACTGGACATGAGTTTATAATATGTACTCACGGTGGGCATGAGGTGCAGTTGGTTTAACTGGAGCATGAGTTGGTGCTGCAGCTAAAATGTATACAATTCAACTACTTATCATTATGTATTATAGTTAAAAATTTATAGTATTCATAAATGTCATGAATTTCAAATGAAATCAACTCGACAACAGAAGGAAGGATTGTGGCTATTTGATGAAGCTGTGTAATTTTAATTCATTAAATTTCATTATCATATATATTCCATATACATGTACATAAGCTACTTAAATTCCGAGTGAAACATACGGCTTCAAGCTTGAGTTTTCAATTTCCTGAAGCTGTGGAGGTGTTTTTTACGAGGTGGAAACCTAGGCCTTTTACCAAATTTTCCATCTCTTCCTAAGTGACTACAGTCTAAAAGAAGTTTAGGAATGATCCGGCAGGGGGTCAAACCTGAATAGTGTCCGTCACTGGCGATGATTTTACCGCTAAACCACCGACAAGGATTTCATAAAATTTGGCAGGAATATTGACAACTGTGAATCTTCATGACTAATTGTCCAGGTGAAAGTTAATTAGTCTATAATGTTGTTTCTCACTTGGATTCAGTCTCGTATCAAGTTGTGAGTGCGTGTATGTATTTCAGCATGTGTGCATGTGTTCACTGCTAAGGGGTCATTCATTGGGAATGAAACGATAATCCACACAGATATAATGATTTTTCGAGAAATCAGTATAAGCAGAAACTAATTTTGTCGGAATGGACTCTGTGTGTATCTTGAATATACTTATCGCATCAACATAGTTTTTCAAACTGAAGGGTAGAATCACTTTATAATCTGAACATTTCACTCTCACGTAACAACTTCTAGTGAAATTCAGTCTTTATCTAGCTGAGATTTCAGTCTGTAGCCGCTTACAATGATGTTACATAAACTATTCAGTTAAACACACGTGTATCCACAAGAGTCTTTAGTCTGATGAAAATGTAACCAGTCCAAATGTTAAAATAATCTCCATTATTCTACATTTTTCATTTCATCCCTTTGCGTTCCTAGTGGGACATAGGGCTCCAAAATTGAGCTCTGAACTTTCTGTAACAGTAGTACTCATTTTCATGGGGTGAAATCGCTAGCCTAACACCCAAAACTTCCCTCTTTACAGGTTTTAATACCGGCTTTGCCAGGTTTAGGAGCGCGTCCACCGGGGATCGAAACCGAAATCACATGCGTGATTGACAAACATTCTGTCGCTGCACTACCGATACACCTATAGGTGTTATTTATTGTTACCATTTTTATTCCCTTGCGTTCCGAGTGGGATGACATAGATCTTCAACAACTCAACACCATTTCATTCTTATCCCCGCATTCGCTTTAATCTAACTCCACGATATAAAATCGCTGTCTTTTTCCTTATGCTGAAGATAGTAGATTTTTTCAAACTGATTTCAGGTGAAAGAGGACCTATTCTACTTTAATGTTTCTACCATTTCCCCCCACAACCACCTTCACTAGCATAGACAATGCAATAAACATACTATCAAATATTAGATAGATGGAGGCAGTCGGCAGGAAGCCCAGTCTTAGACCTAGGTTTCGTGCTAGTTGATACTTACCAGTCAGCAAGTCGTATCTGCAACCAACTTGAAGAAACTCATGTCCCACTCCTCGAAGATTCGAACCCGCGTCACCCAGTGAGTACTGCAGTCAGAGACGTTACCACTAGTTTCCAATCAAAATACCCACTACTGTCCTACAGGACGTCAATCACGAGTCCGAATAGCTGCTCAGTGGTAACGTCTCTGACTGCAGTACTCACTGGGTGACGCGGGTTCGAATCTTCGAGGAGTGGGACATGAGTTCCTTCAAGTTGGTTGCATAAACGGCTTGCTGACTGGTCAGTACCAACTAGCACGAAACCTAGGTCCCTCAGCAAGGCTTCCTGACAACTGCCTCCAATTATCTAATATCATCAAATCAATGTGCACCGTGATGGCAAGCCAACTAGTGGCATGATGACCACATTCCAAACCTGACTGATAGAATTCAGTCCGCACCAAATCAGAGGACTACACACATCACACTAGTTGCTGACTAGCGTCCAATCAAAATACTGTGAAATATTTTTGTAAATATATATCAGGTGAGATGTGTACAGAAAAATAATCACTGGTTGAAACGTGTCTACGCCAATAAAGTTCCCCTGTATTCATGTTTATGCATGGTAACAGAAATATAACATATAACATAACACAACATATCTTCAAACTAATATAAATTGCTTATATTTACTCACGGTGGACCTTAGGTGCAGAGAGCTTAACAGGAGGATGTTGTGGTGCTGCAGCGGAAATGTACACAGATCAAATATTTATCATTCTATGTTAAAATTAACAATTTATATGATATATAAACCAGACGAGTATCAGTTGAAATCAACTTGGATTCAATAGAAGGATTGTGGCTATATCTCAACTGGCTATGTGACTATAGTTTATTGATTTTCATTAAGATACATCACAGTTGCACATATATATATATATATATTCATGTCCATCCCTTCATTTCTCCGAGAACCTAAGATCTTGAGCTTTGAAGCTTTGGTAGCAGTCGAGTTGTTTCTTACTTGCTGGGAGACTGATAGTCAAAACTTGCTTCTCCTTCTAAGTGACAACAGACTAATAGAGAATTACAAGAAAGTCGGCCGGAAGTTGAATACAAACACCAAATCCATCGGTGGCGATGATTTTAACATTGAAGCATAGACAAAGATTCCATTGAAATTTTATCACGAATACTAATAACTGTGAATTTTCTTGTCTTGTTTTGTCTTGTCCTGTTCAGGCGAATACTTCAAAATCTACTTTATTCTCTCTTATTAATATATGTGTAAAACTTGGGCACTGTGGTAGTAAGTAATTCCATATTAGTTTGTTTATTAGATGTATCACACAGTGATGAAACAGTATTATTTACTGGATGACGAAGTTTCGAACAAAATTTATTGTTCATAATCATTCCATCAATTATAATCACACGACTTCGAAACTTGAGTTTTATAGTTTTCTTTGTTCTCTCCTATTTGTCGTCACAGGGGTAGTAGAATTTTCCAGATATCTGGGGGACAGGTGTTGAATCATTCCTATTACACGTATTTTCAGTTGATTCGATAAACAAAGCTTCTGTTATCAATCTCTCCCTCCACCCTGTGACATTAGATTTTAAAACTGTCATCCTATCCCATCATCCTATTGTATGGTTGTGTGTAACTGCATGTAGTGAGTGGTATAGCTGAACTATTCTCTAGATTTCTTATCTTATTTGGATCAACCAATCTAGATTTTGCTAGGTTTTATGTTCGGCTAGTCTGACTGCCCCTGTTCTACTAGTTTGACCTATGTATTTGACCTGACAATCATTCCAGCAGGGTATTAGATAATCTAAATTGTTTTGTTTTAAAGGCTCCACAGGAATGATCCTTTAACCGACAAAGCTTGTTTCTAATTGAGTTTGTGGGTTTAAATGCCACTTTTATTCCTGCCTTGTTAAGAATTCTGCGTAAGGTTTCCGAGGTTCCTTCCTTGTATGGAATTACTACTGATGATTTAGATTCCTTATTGTTGGTGTCGTCATTAATATTATTATTATCACTATCGCTACTATCATTATTTATTTTATTTTTACATTTCCTTACATATTTCCTGACTAATTTATCAGGGTAATTATTAAGTTTCAAGGCTTCTTTTATGTGTATCACTTCCTGTCTTAGATTTTCCTTGGTGCTACTTAGTTTTTGTGCTCTATTATTCAAACATTTCACCAATCCTATTTTCACTGACATAGGATGGGATGATCGGAAGTCCAAATATCTGTTTGAATGTGTCGGTTTCCTGTAAACACTAGTGTTTAACTTCCCATCTTCTTTCCTTTTTACGTTGCAATCTAACATTGGAAGCTCCCCTTCCTGACTTTCCAATTCATAAGTGAATTGAATTGCCTCTACCTTCGAGTTGATGTGTTCGAAAAATCTATCTATATCTTGTGTTCTAAGTACAGTGAATGTGTCATCTACATACCTCCACCATACTTTTGGGGTCGGGATGAACGTTTCAATCGCTAGCCGAACATAAAAAGCTAGCAGAATCTAGATCGGTTGACCCAAATAAGATAAGAAATCTAGAGAATAGTTCAGCTATACCACTCACTACATGCAGTTACACACAACCACACAATAGGATGATGGGATAGGATGACAGTTTTAAAATCTAATGTCACAGGGTGGAGGGAGAGATTGATAGCAGGAGCTTTGTTCATCGAATCAACTGCAAATACATGTAATAGGAATGATTCAACACCTGTCCACCCAGATATCTGGAAAATTCTACTACCCCTGTGACGACAAATAGGAGAAGACAAAGAAAACTATAAAAGTCAAGTTTCGGAGTCGTGTGATTATAATTGATGACATGATTATGAACAATAAATTTTGTTCGAAACTTCGTCATCCAGTAAATAATACTGTTTCATCACTGTGTGATATATCTAATAAACAAACTAATATGGAATTTATTCTCTCTGACTTTCATCCAGCGTCATACCAATCTGTGAGTACAAGTGTGCGTGTGTGTGTGCGTGCGTCTTTAGTCGCTGCTCAAGAGTCATTAAATTGAGAATGAAACGATTATCCACAGGGATATATTTATTTACCACGAAAATTATTATTATTGTTCTCTTGGGTTCCTAGTGGAACATAGGGCTTCAAATGCACGCCTCCACTTGCTTCTGTCTTCTGCTGTACTTTTCACTTGCATCCATGTTAGTCCATACTCTTTCAACTCCTCGTCACACGATCTCCTCCATGTCAACCGTGGACGTCCCACTCGCCGCTTACCTTTCGGGTTTCATTCATTCAAGGGCCTGAAGTACGATGTCACCCAGCGGCCTCCTCAGCCACGAGTGTCCAATCCATCTACACTTTCTCCTGCATATTTGTTGGGCAATTGGTTCTTGTTTTGTTTGTTCCCATAGTTTCTTGTTGGTGATTCTTTCCGGCCATCTGATTTTGAGTATGGAACGAAGACAGCCATTGATAAAGGTCTGCAACAGGCTGTTGGAAATATTCTTTGTGACCCGCCAAGTTTCTGATCCGTATAGAAGAACTGACTTGACGTTTGCATTGAAAATCCGAATGTTGTTGTTGATGCAGGCTGAGTGACGAAGATTTCCAGATTGGTTTCAGGTTGAACCAAGAAAATAGACTAAGTATAATCAAGTTGTTTTATGTATAGACCCTGTATTCATCCACCGATCTTAATAAATAATGACAAAATATTGAATATCCTTTAACAAATAATATATCAAACAAATTTACAAATATGCACTCACGTCTTACTAAAGGTTTATTTTTCCTAACCAGTGCATTTGCTGATCCTACAGCTGAAATGTATATAATTCAAGCATTTATCGTACTGTTAAATTTAATACTTCACATTACTCATGAAACCGTTTGAATTTTATAGAAATAAAGATAGGGATATATGATTCCTTCACCTTCCGAATGGAACACTGGGCTTCAAGCTTCAATGTTGAAGTTACAGTCGTTGTGGAAATGTTTCTTACGGTGTGGGGTCGACAGCCTAACGTCCAAACCTTCCCTTTCTTCCTTAGTGACTATGGACTAGGAGATGTTTAAGAGGAAGTCTGCTGGGAATCGAACTTGGACCACATCCGTCGGTGGTGATGATTTTACTACTGCGGTGGTCCAGTATTTCGATAATATCTTATCAGGAATACTCACCAGTTTGGATCTTATTTTACAAGTGGGAGCCACGTATTATCTTCTCTATGACATGGTTCCAGTCCAGAATCAAGTTTTAATCGCATGTGGGCGAGCGTGCTTGTGAGCCCGCATCTGCGTTCGCTGCTATGTAGTAACTAAGCAGTAAGATGAAGTGGAAATCCACACGGATATATTGATTTTTCGAGAAATAGCAATAATTATACACTATCTTTCCTGGAAGGATGTTTTAGATTACTTAAAAATATATATTCCTGACCAGTGTTCAATTTTTTTCTCCATTGCGTTACATATGGAACAAACTCCCTCTATATTTTCACCCTTTGAAATTTGTGCTGTGCTTCTTTTCTCTTCCCGGGGTGGTTAATCTATCCCCACATTTATCAGAGTCTTACTCTAGACTAGGTAATGATTAACAGTGCGTCGTCCTTGGATACGGAGAATTCTACACCTGAACCAACGAAGAAGACGCCGACCAACCCCAGTATTTCTAAGTTAATGGTAAAATTACGCGATAATCTGAACCTATCACTTTACTTGACAACTTCGGGTGAATTCGGTCAATAGCTTCGTGGCTTCATATTACGAAAAGCATTCAATCAAAAACATGTATAGCCAGAAAGAACACAGATTGTGCTCCGATGAAAACGTAACCATTCTTGGCATAAAAATTACCCCAATTATTCTTTATTCATTGTTATTACTGATATTACCCTGGTTTCCTAGTGGAACGTAGGGCTTCAGAAGCACATCGCCGTTTCATACTTTTCTCTGGAGTCATTTTTATTTGGCTCCACAACTGTCTTTGATCTTTCAACTCCTGTTAAACCACATCCTCCATGTCAATCTCGGAGTCACTTCCAACTCGACATTTCCCATTTGGGTTCCACTTGAAGGCCTCTCCTATATCTCATGTCCCTCAACTGTCTCCTCAGCTTCTTTCTAATTCATCTTCATTTCCTTCGAAATATTTGTTGGACGATATGTCATTGGTTGGTGTTTTGCCTCAGAGAGTTCCTTGTTTCTATTCCCTTCTCATTAGTGATAGCATCTCCAGTATGCAACTAAGGCAGCTATCCATGAAAATCTACAGAAGCCTGTTGGAAATAATTTTCATGAAGCGCGCGCCAAATCTGTAGATACTATATGAGCACTAATTTGACATTAAACTTCGTGCGTTTGTGGCACAGCGGTAGAATGCTCGCCAGCCACGCAAGTGATCCAGGCTCAAACCCCGGCCGACGCAATCCTACACCTCGCTAAGCCAGTAATAAGACTGGCAAAGACAGAAGGTTGCGCATGAGGCTAGCAACCCCATACCGTAAAAATTAACACCACTGCTACCAAAACTTCAAACCTGTAGCTTGAAGCCGCCCTATGTTCCACTGGGAACGTAAAGGGATCAAAAAAAATCACTCACCTTGCACTAAAGCCCTAGTTTTCTTGGCTGGTGCATGCCCTGGTCCTGGGGCTGAAATGTATACAATTCGAGCATTTATCATACTGTGAAATGTAATACTTTACATTAATCATTGAAACACACAAATTTTGAATGAAATCAATTTGAAATAAATAGGATTGAAATGCATCCATTACTGAATTGCATTCAGCATGAAAAAAAGGGTTTCAAGCTCCAGTGTTGAAGTTTCTTATGGATGAGGTTGATAGTTTTATACTCAGCCTTCCATCTCTTCCTAAGTGACTACAGTCTGGAAGATGTTTAACAGTAAGTCGGCCGGAAATCGAAGTCGAACCACATCAGTAATTCACAATATTCTGCCACTGAGCCACTGATAAATACTTCATAATATCCCCTCAGGAACATTCATTAGTCTAAAGTTTGCATGTGAAAGCCATACATATTATCTTCCCTCCGACTTGGTTTCAGTCTCGTATCAAGTTGTGAGTGCGTGTGGGCGCGCATACTTGTGCACAGTGTAAGCAGAAACTACTTTTTTCATGATGTGTTCTATAGATACTTTAAATAACCATTCCCGACCAGCATCAGTTTTCCCTCCTTTGTGTTACATATGAAACTAGAAAAACTTGAAAAGTCATCAGCCATAGGTCTACACGCTATAGAATCAGGCCACAAAATCGATTTTGACAATATTGAAATAATCCAGAAAAAATTCAGAAATCACAAAGAACGTCTAATATCAGAAGCACTGCATTTCAAGTGGAATCTAAATTCCCTGATTAGGAATGATGGACTAAAACAGAATCTGACCTGGTTACAACACCTCCCTCCCCCATGAAGTGACAAAATCAACACGAATGTAATAAGCAGGTTCACTATGTAAACACACACTTCTTTTATAATTTTACACACTTATCAAATCCAACATTCTACACTTGATTTTGATATCTTTGCCAACTGACCAACTTGACAACGAAAAATGACCCCAGACTGACGAACGATGATCAAGTTAGTAAACTTTGTTTTGATATCATAACAGACGTGCTATTGCCTTTGTTATTTGGTTTAGTGACCTTCATTGTTATTTTGACTTTCAGTATGTCCCTTTAACTTGACCTAAATCTATTTTCTCACCCCTTAACTCTTTGTTATATATATGCTGAGATTTTGTAAATTCCGGTTTAATAATACTTTGATAAAGCTATTAGCATTAAGTAGCGAAACGTCAGGAAAAACAATATCGATTTGTTTTTCATTCATTGGGAAATACAAAAACCTTTATTATAAGGAATACGACTCTTATCTTTACTGTCTGAAATTTCAGTAGTGCTTCTTTTGTTTCTAAGAGGTGAGTCTTCTAGCATTCCTCCCAAATTTGCATCTATTAGAGGCTTACTACAGGCTAGATGATGATAAATAGGGTGTCATCCTTGGCTACAGAGAATTCTACACCAGAACCGTCGAAGAACACATTGACTAGCACAGGAATCCTATCTGAATGGCAAAATCACTCAACACTGGGATCCTTTCACTTTAATTGTCAACTCCTGGTGAATTCCATCCATTACATGGTCAGATCTTCAGTAAGTAGTTTCGTGAAACGCATATTACGAAAAGCATTCAATAAAGCATATGTATATCCAGAAGAAATTTATATATGGTATATCGTGTGCTACTGATAAGGTTTGTCAGTAGTGTATAAAGAGACCTTCATTGGCATAAAAATATATCAAATAGTAGGAAGATAGATTTGACGTCAGAGAAAGCAAATGATACAGCCTTGTGGAGATACATAGAAGACATGAAAGGAGCACAAAGAAACTCAATATGAAGGTTAGAAGCAGTGGAACAGGCGAGATCTGTGCAAATGGTGATTTTGAAAATAAGGTCTACATAATTTAGCCATATAGAGATACCGAATTGCAAATAAACATTCCTTCACCATATCTCTCATCTTCTATCATTACCATAGTACTCTGATGAGAATGTAACTATCTTTGATGTAGCAATAACCTCCCTTATTCCCCCTCATATATTACTTATTACCATTATCCCCACCGGCGTCCTAATTACTAACCTACCGCTGGTATCACTACAGTCATCAAGTAGCAATTGCAATGAATGACAATGGAATAGTGAATATGCTTTATCATTATAATATGAAACAAATTTACAAATATCCACTCACCTTTCAATAAAGGTTTATTTTTCTTAACCGGTGCATTTGTTGATCCTACAGTTGAAAGGTGTACAACACAGGCATTCATTACACTGTTAAGCTGATTACTTTCCATTATTCATTTAAAAACACATACATTTCAAATGAAATCAAATTTGAATTAAATAGCATTCAAAGATATCTATAGGTCATTCGACGTCGCTGTGCGTGGAACATACGTCTTCATGCTTGTGCCCTTGAGTTTCAATCGCTTTGGTGCCTAACTTTTCTTTCAGACTGAGACTAATTTCAATAAAGAAGTGTAATCTGTGGAAAAAGGTCATTTTCTTCTTTCTTTGGTGTAACTATAGCCAATAATGACTGTGTTCAGACTTTGATTTCCGACCTATTCACTGCTGAAAGTCGCTTAGCCAGGTTTAAACCCGCTTAAATGAAACTCAACTGCATATACAATAATACAACACCATTGCTATGGAAACTTCAAGACTTGAAGTCCTATGTTCCACTCGTAACACATTAGGATAGATAATAAAAAGGACTGAATGAAATGTAATTTGTGTTTTGGAATATTCCTGTATTTCTGTAGACACCTTGAAGTTAAACAATATATAGGTTTATCCGGTTTCATCGAAAGGTTATGTCAACTATGAGCTTAGTCATACAACTTGTGTAATTTCAGATTTCCAAATGAAAAAAAACTATCTTCTTTGAGTTCGGTAGATATGTCAAGTTCATTCTATTTGAACATGAACAAAGCACAGATCATTTTGTAGATTTCTTTCAGATTTCTGACTGGTTCACTTTAGTAATATTTATTGTAACGGGATATTCTTCATTCCCCTCTGCCTCCCCCCATCCCCAGTTATCTCAGTGAAGATAGAAATCACATACAAAGGACTTCATTTTTCCTGTATTCAAAACTTGAAATAATAAGCTCTGACAGGTGTTACTACCGTTCTCCTATTCGTAATTATCTTTGACTTACTAAAAGTAAAATTAAATGAGGCAAATTAAGGTATTTTATAGCTGTACATCACTATGAACCCTCTGTAAAGAGCTATACTTCAGTCCACTATCAAACGTCTACTCTCATACTAATGATAATGTATGTGTGGCTACTTTATAAGAATTATTAAGGATTGATGTGAGTTAGAGAACCATTGAAAACTAGGGAGTACTGGATGGCTGATTTGTCCTAGTTTTTGACTCTTCAGCAGCACAGTACACACCCATGACCCCATAGGGGATCGAAACTAGGACCTTCAATTTACAAGTTCTAATGCACTTCTAGTAAGAAATTGTGATCAGGGGGGTCCATCAGATCGTGTATGAAGACGAATACTCTCAGATGACATTGGCTGGTGGTTGTGCTAAATACCGCGAATTGATAGAAGTTAGAATTCGTGGGCTATCTGTCGACTAGCTCTCCTCGTAACCTAAAGTTCCTGAGTCTGATCACGTTTACCGCTGAAGAGTCCCAAACAGGGAAGAAACCGCTATCCAGTACTCTCTGGTTCTCCAGTGGTCCTCTTACTAATCTCACTTGGTGATCTAACTCTTCAAAATAAAAATTATCTTTGGAGATTACTATTTGTCAGTTATGTTCCTACTGGATTTTTATGGAGAGAAAATGAATTTCACTACTGAAGTTCACTTACCTAGGGTAGTTGAATTAGTTTGTCCATTTGCATTGGCACTTTGAATAGGTTTATCCATGACAATGTAGGCTATAAAGATTGTTTACAATCATTTTTAAAGTAAAGTAAATGGAAAAAACTACATCTCAGAAAGTAAAATATCTCTCTAATAAATTGTTTTACGAAAGTACAACAGTAGAAGTGTGGTGTGAGCTGGCTACAAGCCGAAATTGTGGACATCAGTCTACGTTAATGTTTACGTCCCGAATCGGGGTCATGAGAAAAAACAATAACAAAGCTTAACCTTGAGGAACTCAACAACCAATCACAGAAGACTTAACGTGTGCAAATACGATTCGCAGATATATGGCTTAACTTTCTGAGAAACGGTCACAAGCAGTACAGAATAGCCTTCAGCAAGAAAACAACCAATCAGAAGACGTTGCTTCTCTGCTAACAATAACGCTAATAATAATGTACATAAAAATCTATAAATATCTGTTGATTTTCCCAATAAACGATCTGTTGCCTGACCCTTGTCTTCTGTCGTTACACAAGTATCATTGTATTGTCAACCCACTATCTTCTGATATCTTAAACATCAAAGTAACAAGAAGTTCAAACAAATATTGAATGGTTCTACGCTTTAAATACGGGCATCTATGTTGAGGTATAATAAATACGATGAATTATAACTACACTACTGACAAGAATTTGTAAGTAGTATTTTTTGTGTCTGTGTGTGTATGTTGTCTTTTGTAAGAATCTTAAATAACAAAGCAACGAATTAATTTGCAATCAGGAAAATAAAACCATTGTGAAATAATATAGAAAGTATGAACTATGAAGACAAAAGTAATTTCAATGTAACGTTTGTTAATTCTGCTACTAAAAGGCCGCTGTCTTCTGTTTTTATATCTTTACACACCACATAATAAAAAGTTATCTAGTTATATTGCCTTCTTCTTCTTCTACTCCTTCTGAAATCTGTTCATAAAACAATTGAATATCTCCATCTACACAAGTGAACATAGAAAGATGGGATACTTTATCACTCGACTTATGCTGGTCAACTTGAATTTCTCCTTGACCTAAAATGTAGTAGATATATCTTCAAGAAGTAAAGATTTAAAGTTATTGATTAGTGATCTTTTCTTTTATTCACCTGTCGTACTAATCAGACTGACATAACGTTACTTAGATAGTAAGATTCTACAAATTTGTCTGAATGCTTTACTTTAGCTGTAAATATCCATTCTATCTGTCTAACATTGGAATGTTGGCTGCACTCCTATTATTAATAATAAGGAGCTAATTCTTATGACTTTACTCAGGGATATGACATTTTAAAATAGCAGTTAACTGCATTTCTGCATTTACTATGTTCTTCATAAATATGTAGATGAAAATGGAGATGGATTGGGCGTACTCTGAAAAGACTGTTGAGTGATATCACGCGTCAAGTCAGAATGGGAAACGACGAGTTGGGCATGAGACTGAGGACAATATGCAAGAGATCGTATAAGGAGGAGAAGGTGAAAGTGAAGGATTATAGGCAATCGTGTAGCTAGTCTGAAAAGACAGCAAAGTGAAATGGTGATGTGCTTGTGAAGCCATATTTTCCTACTCGGAAACCAAGGGAATAATAATAGGAATAACTACTTTTCTCAGATCAGTTAATGTGACAGATAAGTCGGGGTGGAAAGACACTAAGGGTAAAACAAGCTTATTGATTTCCCCATACACTCATCATTATTTGTCTTTCATTTTCATTTGAACTACGACCATTGAACAAATAATTACCATTATCAATATAAATTGTCGACGGTTAACGGCGAGGCAGTAACTCATCGAAGAAGACATTGCGAAATGGTCGCGTTATGTCATGAATTGGTAGAAGTTCGAATTCATGGACTGGCCATTGGATCGGCTCCCAGTGGCTTAATGGTCTACGAGCTCGCTAGCCTTGTAACCAGAAGGTCCTGGGTTCGAACCCTTGTGGCGTGTGGGTGCGTACTGTGAAGAGTCCCAAACTAGGCTGACGAAACAGCTGGCTGTCCAGTACTTCCAGGCAAGTTTTCTAATGGTTCTGTAACTGATGTCAGCTCATGATTACGTTTAGATGAATGTTTCAATTATTTCAGCTAAATCAGCTAAATTCTGAAGTTATAGCTCAGTTGAACACATCTTTGCAGCTTCTTAACAACCCCTAAAATTCCTGTAAAAATAACTCATGAAAATTGAAAACATAAAATACAGTGGAAATTTATAACTTAGAGAATTACGTTGTGGTACCACTTCCGGTGGTATGCGATCAACTGCAAAGACGAAAAACCAAAGAATAGAGGTTAAACACATATTTCATCAAATGGGGAACAAATCTCTCAAATTTTAAGCATTATATATATGTAGAAATCGCACTAGTGAAAGATATCATCAGGAGTTAGTGATTTTCATTTTCTTATCGCTACGATTTATTCGAAAGAGTAGTATCTTCTTCTATTTTGACCATTTACGGGTGATTTTCATTTGCTTATTGTTCACCTTCACTTATATCTATCAGATTCTTTTGCTTTTTTATCTGTATTGAAAAGAAATGCCTTACTCTTTGAAGTTGAAAAGCATTTCCCCTCCCCCCCCCCTCAAACAGATTGAAGACTTTCACTAAAACAACAAGTGTTATATATGGTGAGAGCTGTATGCTAGCCAAAATTGATCGACAGCAATTTACGTCAATGTTTACGTCCCAAATCTTGGTCATGGGAAAAAAACAAGAACAAAGCTTAACCTTGAGGAACTCAACAACCAATCACAGCGGACTTAGCGTGAGTGGATAAGATTCGCAGATATATCAACGGACTGTCTTAGAAACGGCAACAAAGAGATGACAGAATAACCTTGAGCAAGAAAACAACCAATCAGAAGACGCTGTTTCTCTACTGATAATAACGAATAATAATTTATATAAAAATATACAAATATCTTTTGATTTCCTCAATAAACGATTTGTTGCCTGACCGTTGTCTTCTGTCGTTACATATATTTATAATGTTTTGAAAATATATCACATATTGCATTACATAAATGTATTTCAGACTTACCCAAATGATGGTTTGATGCTTGTGGAAGACCTAAGACATTGACAAAGCAGACAGTAGTAATTAATCAATATATAACTTGTGATTTTTTTTCCTAATCATACAGTAACATCGTTACAGATATATATCATAGATAAAATAAAATTATTCACATAGTTCAGACATTATTCCCAAGCTTCAACAAAGAAACAGGCTAAACAACCCATCATGAGATACTCTGGCATAAACTGTCAAACAATTCCAACAGTGGTGTGAACACGGGCAGTAATTTTGCTCGAAATATTACCAATAACAAAACTTATCATTGTGTGTAAACTATTGAAATATAATTATACTTTATTTGTCTATGTTGTGGTGGTGTGACTCATAAAATGGGTTCCAACGGAATAGAATATAAACTGTATAGATATAAATAGCTGTTTGATCACTTGAAAATATATACCTTGACTTCCGTGTCTTGCCTTCTGCTGTTACAATGTTAGTATGGGTGATATGTGAGGGTAAAAATACAACATGTATCTGTTTCAGCTCTCATTACTTACTCTCAATTTGATAAACTGATAAAAATCATACAATTAGAAGTATACTTCGCCCTCAAAGAATGAAAAAGCAAGCACTAGAGAACTCGAAAGGCATCATCAGATGCTCGAGTGGAACTCGAATAGGAAATGACAAGTTGGGCATAAACCCAATGATGATTTGGAGGTGATCATGTGAGGAAAAAATAAAAGTTTATGGGTTATCAAGGAGCCAGTCAAAAAAGACTACGAAAGAACAGAGTGAAATGGTGATTTGCTGTCGAAACCCTATGTTCCACTGGAAACCCAAAGGAATAATAATGTTGTAGCCATTCCTTCTCATGTATATGAATACCGATTTGTGAAATAAGTTTTAATAAAGTTGATTTAACTATTGAATAACTTTCATGAATGATCCAAAGGTATTTATATTCCCTTATCTCATCTTTCAAAGTGTACTTAATGAGGATTATGTTTGAAAATAAATCAGATGAGTATAGAATAACTTGTGCGTCGGTGACACAGCGGTAGAGTGCTGGCCGACCACGCACATGGTCCGGGGTTCGATCCCCGGCCACCGACTCACTCCTTTACCTCGCTAAAACAGGCAAAAAGACTGGTAAAGAGGGAAGGTTGGGCATGAGGCTAGCAACCCTATCCTGTAAAAATAATCACCACTGCTACATAAACTTCAAGCCTCTAGCTTGAAGCCCTATGTTCCACTGGGAACGTGAAGGAATAAAAAAAATAGAATAACTTCATCTAATTGCCAGATATCAGTGAAATTCATCCCTACACTTTTGTATCATTAAAATTTCAATACTCAAATACTGACCAGATGCATTATTTTCCACCAACATTCAAATTATTGCTAGTAAAGATAACATAAAGTTCCACAAGCTTCTTAAGAAAATCTGATTGTCACTTGATTATGATCACTGAACGTAAATGTTAGTAAACATTTGACTAGATATTACTACATAGACTCTTGAATAACAAACAATATGGGCAATTGTAAACGATTTATGATGGTGTAAAGATTTATCTAAGGAATGCCCCTTTTCCTTTTCAAACGTTTCAATAACAAACTTGAATTTATAAGAAATGACCAAGCTACTAACATCTTGTGCTCTGTGTTTTGTATGTAACTTTATTCCATCAATCACTAGAAAAATTCTGCATTTATTTAAATGACAATCAAAATAGCCTCCCTCCCTACTGCTTCATCTTGTATTTCAACTGAAATCTATTCCATCTTGATAGAGCCTTATTTCGCTTTTAGTAACCGTAGAACTTTGAAGAACAAGAAGTTACTGAAAGCCATTTCCCACTCCCAAATCATTGGAATGTCTAGAAATGCATATTTTCTTTAAGTCTTTAGTTATGTAAACGATAATGCTGCATTCCAGCGACTTTATCAAGCATAGATGAATCGAGTTTTCTAATCTTGTCAATACTGCTAATGAATATGTGAGCTTTACACTAGTGAAACTTGTCACCAAAATGGATGAGATAGGTGAAATCATCTCTCATTATTAAGAAGCATAATTTAACTAGGCATTTACTGTATAGCAGTCGGAATGCTTTTCCAGTATGTATTCATTAACCTCTAATCAATAGGCTTTACTTAGCCTGTATATTACAATAATAATAAGCAGGTACATCCAGATGACGAGTCCCAAATAGGACGAAATGCACATCCTGGATTCCACTGCTAGCCACCATCCACCAATTAACCTCTAATTACATGCCCAGACATCGCCGAAGCATCTGCACAACAGGCCGGCATGTCAACCTGAGACCGAGCACTTCGGTCCAATCAATCGAATCGACGGGAAAATCTAAAATTCAGTTAAATAATTAATATGACCCGTTGCACAAGAGGTGGCTCTCGTGGCCTAAGTGGTCTAGTGGATAACGCTTTGGCGTTTGAAACTATGGGCACTGGGTTCGAGCCTCGGTGGGAATATCATCACTCACTGAGGAATACAGGTACGTCCAGGTGACGAGTCCCAAATAGGACGAAATGCGCGTTATCCTGGATTCCACTGCTAGTCACCATCCACCAATTAACTAATAATAATAATGACCTACAATCAACGTATTTCGTATCAAGGATGAATTAGTTGTAATCGGTATTACATTGTTATTATTAGCAGTTAATATTCTTGAAAGTATTGGACGTTAACAATCAGTTGTTGATAATGTTTCACTATCTTACTCGATAACTGATTCAGGTTTTGTTTAACAGTATTTAACTGTGTTACTTTATCCTAGTCTTAACCTTATCGCTGTCTTACCCACCGTATCTGTAAGTACTGTTTAAGATAATGATGTTTTCTAGGCAATTATTCATAGTGAAACATATATATATATATCAAACTTAGGGCAGCTTGCTTACAACTTGGGCTACCAAAAACCCCCATCATTATATTGCATTTTATTTCTCGTGTTCACATTTTTTTAATCTATAAAAATATGACGTCTAATAGTATTGTTTACTCTCGCAAGTATGTATAATGTTTACAGGCTTCAGATTCGCGAGTTCTGACCAAACTTGAGATAAAGCATAATCAGATGGTTGGAGGCCATCCGCAGGAAGCCCAGCCTTGGACCTAGGTGTTTCGTGCTAGTTGGTACTCACCAGTCAGCAAGACGCATCTGCAACCTTGAAGGAACTTATGTCCCTTCTGAGATTCGAACCCGCGTCACCCAGTGACTGCTGACTAGCACAAAACCTAGGTCAGGCAAGGCTTCCTGCCGAATGCCTCCAACCATCTAACATCAACAATTCAAAGTGCACCGTGATGGAGAGCCACCTAGTGGCATGGTGGCCACATTGCAAGCTTGACTGATAGAATTCAGTCTGCACCGAAGATAGGACTAGACACATTACACTAGTTACTGACTAGTGTCCAATCAAAAATATAAAGCATAATCGCCGGTGACAAAGTATCCCAATACATGAGATAACTGTTCCTGAGAATTTTAGTACAAACTGCCACTCTCTAGGAAATAAAGTGAACTACTTGAAATCTGTAATCGTTCAGTTATGTATTCAGGTCGCAAAATGTATTTATGCACTTTTTTGAATTGGCTTTTAACCAAATGTCGTGTGTTTCTCGAAGGAGATAAAGAAGAAATATCATAAGGGATTGGTTTGCGCTTCAGGTCAGGCGACACTGTGTCATGCGATCTACTCTCAATTACTATTTTACTTGAGGGTGCTGGACGAAGAGAAAATTTTTATGCAATAAATTCTGTTGAGAATTCTATACATTTTATGAACACTGTCCAGAATACAGCTATTATTATTACTATTATTATTATTATTAAAGACATCCACAAGAAAATACATATTAGCCTGTATATTAAAAGGATAGCTGGTTTTTAGAAACAAGTTCCCAGTGGTCTGTAGGATCATTCGACAGTTGCGTACTTTATGTTCATAAACAGCAAATAAACTATGTCATCTTAAACTTTATACACAGAATGCAATTTCCGTAATGAGCACTTGCAATAACGAGGCGTAACTAATTAGTTTTTATTGTTGGTTAGAAGAAGGGTCAGACACCTAAGTCTTCAAAGTATCCCAAGTATTTATCTTATACCTTATACACTTATATTCATGAGGGAGAAATATAATCAGTAATGGCACTAATGACAAGATGAATTTCAACAGAACCACCGAGTGACAAGTTATTCGTCAAAAAACCTGTTGATATTCAATTCATTCCTGTGTGAAATAGATGTTATACAAACTAGAAGCAAGTTAGAACAGTTATGTTGAACTTTTTTCAAGTTATAATGTTCAACTGGTTGAAATTTACTGAAAATTACGAAAACTCAGCAATAACATACACCCCTAATAGGTGATTTGGATATTTTGGGAAAAGGAATTAGAAATATGTCGAAAAAGGTCAAACTGTTTTTTACTATTCATCCAACCAATTTTGTGAATCGCTTTATACTGCATCAAAATTTGACATCAATTACTTATTTTGTGGTAGTAAAAGAAGATAAAATAAATATTTAATAGTGTGAAATATTCCCATATCATGAATTAAAAGTGGGTCTGAATGAAGAATATTCTTTTCAATAAATTCTCCTTTTTACGTCCTTACAACTATAAAATATAATAATTATCATTGCATTAATAGCCATTTATACGGCGGGTATATTTTAAGTAGAATAATACATTACTTAAAGGATGATTAAATAAGTAGCATTTGTGTGACAAATGTACTGCTTCGATTTCAAGTACAAAATATCACGAAGTTCGAGACAATGATGATGACTAAACACATATATTTAGAAAGCTAGAGACTAAAGCCCTATATACATAATTCCTCAGCCTCATACTTATAAAATACCAGCTTAATCTGTTCAGATGCTTAGCATTCAGGACGAGGTCGACTTGTTCCGAAGACTGTGTAGAGAAAGAATCCTCAGGTCATACGGGATATTCTGAACGAAAACTGACATCCAGAGAGGTTTATAAAAGTCATTATAAGTTATAATTGTGGTAAACATGAACTCGCAGAGGTGGAGAAAAAGCCATTATTTTTGCGTCTACAATTCAAGGAAGATACTCCTAGGGAGATTCTATCCTAACGTCTAATCAGAGAGACAAAGAAGACTTTCTGCTTTACACGTCTGTTGCTTTCCTTCAGTAGCCATCTAATGTTCACCCAGAAACTGAAAGACGTCTTACCCAATCTTAGCCCTTCTTTATACATATACCGTTTCAGCTGTTCCTGTGGTTCAAGTTATATAGAGAGTATGATTAGGCAGGTTCATCTACGTGTTCGAGAACATTTACCAGCTTTGTTCAGTAAGGGGGAAATAAAATGCATAAAAAGTGCAATTCTATCCCACTTTGTGGACACAAGATATCGCATTGACACTAATGTAGCCTTCAGGGTTCTATACCACATTCCGAAGTCATTATCACCCACAGTTCGCCTACGTCTTCTACATATATCTGAAACTACTGCATTAAGGTCGACTAAGCTGGAACTTTATATGTTCAGATGCTGTTCCTACCGTGGCCAAACATGGATTAGACCTTCTACTCCTCTTCAAAAGTGCCTCTTCCTCTTATCTCTTCTTTGCTTTGTTTATTCTAATTTATTATTATTGTTTATACCCCACCCCCCTTATTACAGCATTCCTTCAATACTATCGAATTTTTAATATAATATTATTCATACTTATTATTAGTGATATTATCTCTTTTCTCAGTATATGCCTCCACCTGTTTCATTTCACATATTGGCTATTTCATAACGAAATTGTTTACTGCTCACTATTTTGTACTAGCCACTCACCAACCTTGAATTGACTTGTCAACCTTCCTTCCCCATATTACATTAACTTAGTATGACTAATCGCCATCATCGTCTTTCATTTCGTAATATTTTGTGCATGAAATCAGATCAGCAGATTTGCCACAAAAATACTACTTATTTTATCCCCTTATAAGTAATCTGTTATTCAACGTAAAAAAATGCATTCGCGGCATAACTGACTAGATAATTGTAAGAAAGTGAAAAAGGGAAATTTATTGAAAAGAATATTCTACCTTTCAAACTAACTTTGTTAGATAAAGTTTTACAGCAAAACTTCATGAACTTACAATGTGTGAAGGAAAGGGAATACACAAGACATAACAATGGAATTGCAAACATCATCATGAATTTGCAACACTCAAAATATTTCTTTTGCTTTTAAATACATGTTTATTGCATACCTCATTTTTTCCAGTGCTGATTGGTATCAATATTGTTTACACAAATTAGTATATGTTAAACAAAGTAAGGAGACAAATAAAGAACATCGTACCAAAAGTGTAACAAGGATTTATTATTAAACACTATCAAATTACAATAAAGTATATGAGAATAAGACTATTTACAATTATATTTAAGAATAATAGTGATGCAGAAAAAATATATATACAGACTAAATATTGAATAAATAAAAAGTGGATATGATTTAACTGTATATGTGCTTCGTTTTCATTCTAAATAAATATTTATACGCTTTACAAATGGGTAAATAAAAGACATTTAAAATGATACCCTTTTTTTTTCAAATATTCTTCAAGAATGTGAATATGTTGAGAAATTCATACGTATTCTTTTGTGAATAAACATATATTGACGATAAAATTTATAATTTGGGTTATAGGTTTTGATCAGAAGTTGACATCAGTTTTAAAAAAAGCCAGTGAAAAGAACTAAAGAGTACTGGACAGCTGTTTCTGCCTAGCTTGGGTCTCCTCAGTAGTACTCACCCAGTGGGGTTTGAACTCAGGACCTTCCGGTTACAAGACAAGCTCGTATGCTACCCAGGCCACTGAGACCTGATCCAGTGGCCCTAGATTCGAACCCCTGATAGGTGCACACTACTAAAGAGTCCTATACTAGGATGACACAGTTGTCCAGTACTCCTTGGTGATTTCAAGTAGTTCTCTAAATGATGTCAGCTTATAGTGAAAACCTGTGACCAATAAAATCCCAGTAAACTGACATAGAGAAGATGGAGATGATGAAGATACCCACCAACGAACAGCAACAACAACAGCCAGCGCCAATCACCATCAATGGGAGAGATTTAAAGGAGGTTACTTCCTTCACTTATCCATTCAGGAAGCATCGTTTCAACCACAGGCAGTCGGAATGGATGAAGATATCAAAGTCAACAAGGCAGAATCGGAAAGGAAAGATACGCCTTCATCAATCTGAAACCAGTTTGGAAATCTTCTGCACTTAACCAGCATGAATAAGATTCGGATTTATTCAACACAAATGTGAAGTCAGTCCTTCTATACGGGTCAGGAACTTGGCCAGCGTGTCACGAAAAGAATTTCCAACAGGTTGCAAACTTTTATAAACAGCTGCCTGCCTTCTCTGGCTCCATACTGAAGATCAGGCAAGAAAGAATTGGCGACATGAAATTCTGTCTGGGAACAAACCAACCAAGAGCATAATACTTAACAAATATGTAGGAGAAAATCGAAATGCATAGAGTATACATTGAGAAGACCGTCGAATAACATCGTGCCAGGCCATTACTCGAGTGGAATCCGGATGGGAAGCAATGAGTGGGTCGTCCTAGGGTAGCATGTAGGAGATCGTGTGAGGAAGAGATGAGAGAGTTTGAGCAATCATGGAGCTAGCCAGCTGAAGAGGATAACAAAAAATAGAAGAAAGTGGAGATGTGTTGTTGAAGCCGTATGTTCCACTCGGAACTCAAGGGAACAATAATAATAATAAACTGACACTAGATTTATAATTAATGGAGTGCTTCACAACATTTCTTTATAAAAAGCATTCTTTTAAATGTGAGAAGATTAGATGAGACAATAAAACGAAGAATATATTGGCAAGCAAACTAACTTCTTTACTACTGTATCTATGTCTACGAATAAACACATAAGATGAAAGTAAGACCAAAACTGAGGACAGTTATCTTTTTGAAATTTAAGTTCTTTAGTGATATGATTTAAGAAATTGCATAGAAATTTTGATAAGAGTCTTTAAGTTTAATCTAAGATACTTTCTCCTACTAATGCTGAGCAAACACAATCAAAGCAAACTATGCCCTTCACGTATTCAACTTATTTTTCACTAGTAGTTATCCATATAAGATGTGTAATTAAGTAAGTTCAGAAAATCTCTTACAGATGAAGATAATATTGGGTTATTTACTTTCTCATTCACCGTAATCTGAGTGCGTCGGCAGTTCAGTGGTAGAACGCTCGCTAACCACGTGGTCTGGGTTTCGATCCCTGGCCGACGCACTCCTACACCTCTCTAAGCCGGTTGTAAGGCTGGTAAAGAGGGAAGGTTGGGCGTGAGACTAGCAAACCCACCCCGTAAAAGTAAAAACCACTGCTACCGAAACTTCAAGTGGTTGAATGGTCATTGGGTTAATCCTGTAACCTGAAGATCCCGAGTTCGATCTCTAGTGGAGTCATGGTTATATTCTAAATATCGCGCATTGGGATAAAATAGCTGTGAAGAGTTCTTTGGTTTTCAGTTATCCTTCACATGATAGCAGTTCGGGACGAGATCTACATTGTGATCATTTTTTTACTTAACCGATGATTAGTACCTCTCGATACTTACATAACGTTAGAACATGGCCATTCTTATCAAATACCAACCTTTCTGTATACGCAACAGAACAAAACAGTTACGGTTACAAGGATAGTGAGAGGTTAATCACGCTATCTTTCCGTGGGTTGAACTTTTTTGATAGCAATAGCTTCTGCGAAATGAAGTAACCAAGGCTTTCTGTGCACATTGTTTATTTTGAGGACCTAACTATTTCCCACTATATGTTCCGCATTAATTAGGTGTCTGACAATTGCACTTGAGAACACTTTGCTATCTTTCATACGGAGACTTTTAAGGATATGCTCAGAATATCTAGTAGACGCCCTCTTCTCAGTCTTTCATAATGTTTTATACTCTTTCCATGGTTAGTTGAAGTCAACAATCCAAAGTTTTCAAATGTATAAAAGGTATGTAGATGACACCTTTATTATTCGTAATAGTGATTATAATTTGAATTATATATTAAATGCATTTAATGGTTGCCATCCAGCGATAAAATTCACACTCGAAATGGAGAATGAGTCTAGTATTCATTTCCTCGATGTGAACTTATCAAGAAAGACCGATGGAACTCTGTAGAGATCGATTTATCGAAAGCTGTCATGGAATGGTCAAATGACAAATTTCTACAGCTGGGTGCCCATTGGTCCGGTCGCTTGCCATTCGCATTCGGCGCATATGTAGCCCTGATACTGTGGAGGATAAGTTAAATCTTTTGAGGAAAATCCTAATAGAAAATGGATTTCCACCACGTTTTATAGACAAGAATATACAGTCAAATCCTATGAAATGTGATTCGTCATCTGTGGCCAAGAAAATATTGTACATGAGCTTGGAATTCAAAGGTGACTTAGCTTCCGATATCATGAAAAGAAGGATATCACAGTCCCTGAAAAGAACATTCCCTGCTGCATCTTTGAGAATAGCCTTTACCAGTCGACCATCACTGTTCAATAACCTGAAGGACAAGATCCCGCAGTTGAGCAACTCTATGTGCGTTTATCAATTCACCTGCTTGTGTGGAGCTAGGTATATTGGTCGTTCGACTCGAGTTTTGTCCAAGAGGGTGCAAGAACACTTTCCTGCATGGTTACGAAGAGGTGGAAGTGGAGCAACATAAAGCGCAATCACTGAACATCTGGTCGATAACGAATACCCTATCTCACAGCCTCCGCCTTTAAAGTCATCTACAAGGCGAAAAGCAATTTACCCAAATCACCACATATCCGACTCATCTGTATTGCTGAAGCTTTGGCTATCGAAACAGAAAAGCCAGATCTCTGTATACAGAAAAAGTTCGTTCAACGCCTCCAATTTTCATAGTCTTAACCCCTCTTTGCTAAAGTATGGTAATCCCTAATCATACTTTGGCTCTACCAATTTTTTCGTTATGTTTATTCACTTTGTATACTATTCCTTTATTACATCAATTGTTAGTATTACTATTCTCACTTTGAACTGTCCCTGGTATTATTTCACTCGTTCCACTTGTCATTCTAAATCAATTCTGTTTTGCAACGTTAAATTCTATGTTATCAAATTTCACACAATGTTACGTAAGGTTTTTATTTTATTCGATTTGCCTACTAATCCTATAATTGCACACCCCTTCCAAGTTCTATACATCCTACGAATTATTATATATATGACATTAATTGTTTTGCCACTTGACATTTAACTATGATTATAATCACAAATATTTTAATTGCATTTCATACTACTATTATTATTTTATGCATTCACACCTATGATTCAATCCGCTCACGGGGTATATATATATATATATGATTGTACAGCTTGAAAATAACTATTGTCACATTATATAGTAAAATATAATAATAGACTGTGAAATTAAGATTAAACTATGCAACTACAGTACAGTGTGATGCTTATAATTAGTTCAGCAGCACAAATAAGAACAATATTTAGAGTTATCCGGTGTTATGAGGAAAGTTAACTATTCTAGATTGAGGTTGAAGGCCATGGGAGGGAGAGGGATTCAACAAACGTTTTCTGAACACAGAGACTGAGTTGAAAAATCATTATGGTGACCACCTAAGCAATGCTTAGCAATCGAAGGCATGTAAGCCTAGGGGATTCAGGTGACACCTTGTAGAGAATTGTAAAGGCTGGATTTTTATTCACTCTTGCGCTCAGTATCCACAAAGTGTGTCACTACGGAACTCCTAAATGACCTTATGCCTCTTTTATCTAACCAAGTTGGAAAATGTCCAAGAGCATGTGAAGAAAACCTTTTTTCATTCCCTTGAGTATCGAATGGAAAATAGCCCTTTTTCTGAAGTCTTACTAGTGACGACGTTTATGTATGAAGTGGAGTAGTTAGCCTCACTCCTAACTTTCTTTCTGGGCTTACTACTAGCTAGTTAACTAGGTAAGGTTTCGGACTGTATCGTCCAGAAATCAAGCCTGGATCATGTGAACGGTCGGCGAGCATTCTAGGGTTATTGGAAAGAAATATTCTCTCAGTCTAACTTTCTTTTCTCATAGATTCAATTAACTGTTTTTCTTAAACTAATATAACCATTAAACTATTATAATTAAGCTTCCTCATATATATATATATATATATATATATATATATATAAGGAAACTATAACTTTAGTCGTTTAAACAATACGAACTGTTTCATGCAACCGGTTCCCTTTATTAGTTTGAAGAGAGAAACAACGAACATGTTTGCAGGATAATACGAGCTCGTTTTATTTCGTGGATTCTCATCAACTGCATACATCCTAAACATAATCAAATTATAGGTTTCAAGAAAGTTGTGGAACATACTTTTTCATAATTATTTTGAGTTATAGATAGAAGGCATAAGGAACATAATTCCAGAATTTGATGTAGGTAGACAGATTATTCGGAGTCAAAATCAACTAATTATATATAGTGGAATTAGATAAGAGGGGTAAGAGTTCAGATTTCTATTAGAAAACAACACAGATTGGTTAGAGGCATATTACAGGGTCAGGGCCAGAGAACAGAGTGAATTTACACATCTTGTGGTGGAGAGTTTAAGAGGGTGGGGGTGAATATTGAAGTAACATTTTTAACTTAAACAGACAAACAATTAAGTAGATTTAGAAACTTGAAGGTCAAAATTGAATAGAATGTTACGTAACAAGACAAACACACAGGCATACTGACAGAAAGGCAAAACAAAAATAAAATAAAATAGAGTTAGGGTTACCAAGGTAGTGAAAGATTAATCACACTATCTTTCTGTATACAGAGGTCTGGTCGAAATCTCTTGATAGCAATGGCTTCTGCGAAGCGAAGTAGCCGTGGGTTTCTTTGTGTATTGATTATTTTGAAGGCTTAGCCAATTTCTACTGTGTGTCCTGTGTCAATTAAATGTCTGGCGATTGCACTCGATAACAATTTTCTTCCTTTTGTGCGGAGACTCTTAGCAATGTGCTCAGAAAATCTAGTAGATGCTGTCCTCTCAGTCCTTCCTATGTACTTGCTTCCGCAACTGCACGTGAATTGGTAAATGCAGTTGGAGTTGACGTGAGTAGGGTACTCATCTACTTTTGACTGGGTTAACGAGCACACAGTGTTGTGAAATAGGATCAGTCTGGCTGCTGGAAACGTTCTTTTTAATGCACCTGTGAATAGGAACTGTGACACTACTCGAACCATCCACAAATAAGTCCCAGATCGACAAGACTTTAGCCTTACTTTATTGATGCATTGTTCTTTTCTGACTGACTTTCCTTTGATTTCCGGGTAGAACATAAGGCTTCATGCTTGAACTTTGAAGTTCCAGTAACGATGGTGTTTTTTGTGCAGGATGAAGTTGCTAGCCTCACGCCCACCCTTCCCTCTTTACCAAGCGTACTACTGATTAATAGGAGTAAAGGAGTAAGTTGGCCGGGAATCGAACCCAAGACCACATGTGGCATGGTTGGCAAGCCTTCTACGACTGAACCACTGATGTAGTAGTTCTTTGTGATCAAATCCCTCTAAAGTAACACTTGGAATCTTGCTTTTTCATCAAATGGACGATTCTGTCAAGTTTTACGAAAATATTTATTTCTTTTGTTTACTGATAGATCATTTGAGTGTGAAATACTTCCATATCACATGAATTAAAAGTGGGTCTTAACGAAGAATATTCTTTTCGATAAATTCTCTTCATGTTTTTACAGTTATAAAATAAAATATTTGCTATCTTTACAATAATAGCCAGGTATACTGTGGATAAATTCTTTAATGAAGAATAACAGATAACATAGTGGGCTGAATTCAATTACAAAATATGTTGGAATGCAAGACGAAAATGATGGGGATAATGTGGGGAAGATAAAAAAGGTAATTCAAGATTAGACTATAGAGAATTCTGTTCTGCTCTTTGTAAATTAGTAGTGCTTTAGTGTATCTCTATATGTTGAAGACGGAAATCGTACAAATTTTAGTTTTCTTTTTAGTGATTAACAGTCTGATCTATACATGAGTTGACTTTTGACAAACTTTAGGTACTTATTTCCTGATTTTTGGTAAATGCTAGAAGCAAAAGTTTACTGTCGAATTCTATTTCTTGCATAATGTTAACACTGTCAGAAATGTTGATGCTTTGGATAAATAGAGGCTGTGGAGCCCGAAAAATATCAAATTATACGTTCATTGTAAAATAGTAAAAACAGTGAATTCACTGCACATCATGGGTGTTAACTGATATTAAATAAACCATTTCCTCCACCCTTATAACATCAACCTTTATTGTTATTGTTCTTCTTATATTTATGATCCTCGCAATTTTTTGTTTTTATTTGTTTATTTTCTCATAAGTGTGACCATCATCTAAGCTGTGTTATAACTGTTGTTTTTTGTCTTTCCCCTCACCATACTATATCAACAGAACATTAGATTCAATAATCTATAACACGCTTAAATTTTCAAACTGAATCGACAATACTGTTTGAAATAAACCCACTGTTATTATTATTACTATCATAATATTTATTATTCTCATTTTGTACTTCGAATATTTTTGACTTTATATCGTAAATGTGGACAAATTCCTCTGGTTAAATTTTGTTTTAATTTTATTTATATTTTGAGTAAATCAGATGAAATATTATGATAAATGCTGAGAATTCCATTCTGTATTATAAGTAGTTTTTCGGAATAAACTAGATTATTATTATTATATTGAACAAGGACTCCATCTTGTTCACCGCGCACTACGGACGATATAACTTCCCTTCTCTAGCTTTTTGCTTCCCACTATTGCTAATCATCACTGCCCGGTGCCTAATCCGTACATCCACATTTTGGATCTTTTACCTCAACCTCCTTTCTCTTCGCAAGTACCTCTTTGGCTGTCGGCATACCCTTGTGTGGAGTGAGCAGTAGCAGGTCAAAAGGACTACTTCATTACTCCAACTCCGTACATCTCTATTTGTGTATTTTGGAACAATTATAACTCACCAAATAACTGTATCTTATATATATACCTTAACTCAAGTTTGAATTTCTTCTGTTATTTCACTTTGCGTATAAACGAGCTTAGCCGGTTAGTCTTCCACAAGGCAGTCAATTATGACTTGAATTTCCTTAGATGATTGGCCTTAAGTGATTTTGTACCACACAATTAGGGAAATGTTTTAATCATATCAGATGATACGTTTGGCTATCTTAAAAGTCTTGTAGTGAACTTTTTTACACAACCGGAATGTCTGTACTATGAGCGAAGACATACTGAGATCATCTTTGTTCTCCCTCGGCTAAATGGGCATAGATGTTTTCATTGAAGTTCTGAGAGCTTTGAAAAACTTGAGGTAGTTGGAGTAATTATATATTCTCCCGTAAATAAGATGGGAGAATGGAAAAGTAAAAATTTACTTCTGTCATACTGGTCATTTGAAAACTCAATCACTTAAGTGGTTCAATATTGTTTTCAACAATTTCATGAAGCTTTGTCATTGACTATGCGGGATTTTTCAAGCAATTACCCAAAATGATGTTGTCATGCGGTAATTTATTGAATCATAGTATTGTGATTTCATCTCTCCTATTCACCGTAAAGACGGGTGGGGATAAACGTTATCGTGTTTTAAATTTACCGCGCTTCAGGTTTCCTCGTCTTTCATTGGCTAGAACAGTGGCGGTCAATTGGATTTTTAATTTGTCCTAGGTAGGTGCTATCGTGTGGTTGTGTTATGAGTGATTTGCAAGCAACTTTGACGAATATAGATGTAACATTTGACTATTCTAACATTGTTTCACTGTTTTTATACAGATACAGTGCTCTTTTCGTTATAAACTCCCTTGAAACTGGTCAGGCATTATGTTGGTTATCAGTCACTACGATCCCGTGGGTCCCAACACATTTCTTGAGTTGTGGTTATACGTACAGTATTTTCTACTTCGATATTTCTCACTCACATGGTATCCTGTGTTGCTTGCGAATTAACTGTGACAAGCTGTGCAATAATGTTCTTCGTAAACGAGCCCTTTTTCTAGAATTTCATCGCAGGTAATCAGTGCGAGCTGAAGCGGCACATATGTAAGAAGCTGTGAACGCATTGGAAGACTTTCAAAAGGCGAGAACCTTATATGTTGCTAACAGTGACAACCTTTTTCACATACGAGTATGTGGCTACGTTCACATGCAGAGGAAAAATCGGCGAATGAGACATTGTATAGTAGTGAGACAACTTTGCGGAACTTTCATCTAGCCTGTATGTTTCTCTCTAATATTTTTATCCCTCAGACCACTAACAAAGTATTGTTAAATGTATTTTTGTGTGTTCACCGTTCAACCCTGGGTACTGACCTTCACCGTTTAAGTCGACTGATTAAGCTAATGGCCAAGCAACAACGCCATTCGGCATATTTGGCATGTACTCTAGCTAGTTAAGTAGTCACCAATGCTCTACACATTTGGTCCAAAAAATTATATTAATTCGAATTGTTTATATCTGAAAAATAGTGACCACGGTAATATAGGGGCGAAGTTCAACAATAGCGTCCCGGGAGTACGAACGTCCCAATGACCTTGAACGCATGCTAGTCGTTGGCTAATGGCGCCAGTCATTATCGCAGCTGAAAAATCAACGCTATTCACCAGCTAAGCGGCAAATTTCACCCAGATCACGTTCTTAAGTACTGTTTCGACAATGTGTTAATAGCTCGCTAGGGTTAGGATTAAGGTTAAGGTAAGTATTGAGGCTAGGGTAAGGGTCAGGGTTATAATTAGGATTAGGGTTAGAATAACGGTTGGGATAAGGTTTATGATTAGGGTTAAGATTAAGGTTAGGGTTAGTGTGTTGCGATTAGGGATAGATTTATAGTTGATGTCATTTATTTTAATTTGTTTTATTACCCACATTTTCCTGGTAAGTAGTTGTCGATCCTCTTACTGGAAACCATAATAATTCAACTGAGGGTTTTGGGGAAGACTGCACATGAGGGTAAGAGAGATAAACGATTCACAAAAACAGCTCATCTTCAATCACCTTGGTTAATACCTCTGGAGAAACTAATCTAACTTGGCAACTGATTCAGATTCAGATTTATTGGTTGAGGATAGAAGGCTTGGAGCCTTTGTTAATCCCTTTCTAGTAAATTTCTGTGCTTGTCCAAACCCTTCTTGAATGAATCAGTTGAGGTTGCAGACACCACTTCTTCTGGGAGTCGTTCCAAGAGTTTATGACTCAATGTGAGAACCAGTACTCAACAGCAATATGATTTCTTCTTGGCTTTTGAACTCTCCTGCTATGTCCTCTAAGGTGTTCCGATCTGGTGGGAAGGAAAAGAGAGAATAGGTCAGGTCCGTAGTCATTATTTAAAATTTTAAACATTGTGATTAAATCTCCTCTCTGCCTACGGTATGACAGGGAGAAGAGATTTAAACTGTCTAGTCTTTCCTCGTATGATAAATTAGTCATGCCGAGAACCATACGTATTGCCTTCCTTTGAACCCTTTCTAGAATGTGTGAGTCCCCTTTTAGACAAGGACTGGCTGTCTGGATGCAGTTTTCCAGTCTTGATCTCACCAGAGATGCATATAAGGAGGTGAACATATCTCTAGTGATTCTAGTAAAGGCTCTGCGAATTGCCCATAAGGACCTGAAACTACATGCAGCCACCGCGCGACAGTTTGCTGTAGTTTTTATGTCGTGGCTAACTATGACACCTAAGTCCAAGTGAGTCTGAACTGATGGGAGTGTTATTCCCTCTAGTTCGTAGGAGCTGGTGCTTCCTTGTCCGATGAGCATGGTTGCACATTTTGCCACATTGATCGGGAGCATCCATTCTATGGACCACTCTGACAATTTGTTGAGGTCCTGTTGCAACGTGGACGTATCACTGTTGCCCTTCAGCTCTCTCCAATATCTGCGTATAGGACCATAGGGGAGTCGGTGAGCAGAGATAACGCTGCAGCTCCCCACCTTCTGGACAAATCAACCAGCTTCATGACTTATATATGTTGAAGTTCAACTCGCTTCACTTATAATCTGTTGCATTTGTGCTCTGTTGAATTCAACGTTTCTGGTAATGCATGTTCTCTAAACTACGTAAGCACCCTAAGGTTTTACATTTGCATACTGACAAATCACAACACTTTGGCAGATTAAGACATTCCCCACAGGAATCTTCCGTTGAACTCTTCGTGACTGTAGCACTGTGTGGTGATGTGTAAGTAGCCTCCGTCCAGCTAAGAGTTCAGATTGTCTCACTTCCTGTTCTGACAGTTGCTCATGGTTCACTAGGTGATCCTAAACGCGGAAATGATGGGATGCTTTTCATAAGCTAGAAACCCCAGGCTGCAGAACCACTTTCGTAGCCATGGAAAACCAGTGACATAATAACTTAAACTATTCTTAGCAGGAATTGCCAAGATACCTAGGTTCAAATGAGGATGAAGCCGGTTGGTTAAAACTTCAGGAAGCTAATCACCCAATGGGCGTTCTCCTGACTAAAACAAAAGAAAGTATGCTGTCATGGAATGTCTGCGCCTAGTTCAAGGCTGCAAAGTGTGTTCAGATTGCAGAAGAACAGAGAAGAAATGAAACAGATGGAGCGGAAGTGGACTCTAGAAATTGTAAACTGGAGAGTCAACAATCTACTCTGATCATCGAGACAATAACTATGAGTTCGCTAATCGTTTATCCATCTTGATGTTTCCAATGCCATCAGTGGCTGCCATTCATTAGGAACCAGCTTCCCCCGGAAACATGACAACAAGACTCAAATCAAAAGCTGAAATTGCAATTAAACAATGCTATGCTGCTACAAATAGATGCAAGAGGATTCTTACAGACAGCTGAAGAAAATCATCAACAAACAACTAAATCCCAATAATTGGTATTTTTGGGAAACTGAGATAAGACAACAAAAAGAGGACCAATCACGAGTTAAGAGGCTCTCGAGGAGATGAATGAGAGTGAAGAAATCTTAGGAGGTTTCGGCGCCTTCAGTGACTTGGTTATTGGAGGCAATGAGCCTCCAGAGGATCTCGAGATAGACCGCAATTCAAGTTCGACACCCAAAAAGAAAGGAAGAAACCACAGTGAACGCTTTCACAGGAAATCGTCAAGAAACTGTTGAGGGCATCAATCATCATTATCTGTGAAAATTGAGAGGAAGAACACTGGGGCTCTGTAGTGGCGAGTGGAAGGAGACCTCCATGTCCGTGTTACGAAGGGAGGAGAGGCAAGGTAAGCAACGGTTCAGTACGGACACCTTGAAGGTGACAATGTGTAGAGGATGGGGAAGCAGAAGATGAATGATGAAAGGAGAAGCTGAGTATAGTCCAAAACGTGATAAACAAAAGAGTGAAGAAGAGATCTGGGGAAGACAAAATACGTTTCACGAAACACTGAGAACTGAAGCAGAACAGATCGCAGGTAAGAAAGACTCCACAACAATATGTCAGATAACCCTACCGTGATACCGAAGGATAACTATGTAGATAAAGCCAACGAAAGACACTGAAGAAAACGTAACCCACAAAAGATGGGAATTGGGTAATGATAAACTTTTCACTTTGGAAGATTCTTGAATTCGAGACCACCTATAACCCGCATGGAAAAACCAACAGCAAACACATAAATAATAGAGAACATCGATCCTTCAGAAAAGCAGTCATGAATTCCATTAGGATTCTAAGAGCCTAAGAAGCAGCAGTACTGAATAAAGCTCACCCTAAAGCACTGAAAACGGACCGAAATACTCCAGTGAACATAACGGTACATCAGGTGTGAAATAACAAAGTACCTTCCGAGTGGTAGAGGGGCAAGTTAAAGCTCTGCAAGGACTGGTGCGAAATCATGCTCGCTTGTGGGAAGTTGTGTGACCAGCTGGAAGTGATGCAATGGATATGTGCTAAGTAAGCTATATGCTTCATTCGGAACGTGATGCATAAATAATTCTAACATTCATGTTGAAAGATACTTCGGCTTCTGATATATTGAAAGTAAGAAAGACGGATCTGGTACGCTTTAAGTGAATAGTAAACTCGCAGAAAGGAGGTATCTTAAGGTGCGCACTTGTCACAGCCATGATTTTAAAACTCGTCCTTGATATTTTTACCGCTTTATTTCCAAGAAAGTTAAAATAATTAGTCCCTTTAGTAGATTTGAATAAGGCATTTCGCGAGATGATTTCATTTTGTAGTTCCCCTACAATCGTTTTACAACTAACCTGGTTCACAATAATAAAATAAATGGCATGACAATTACTTAGTTATATAAAACCAAAAGTACACACTAATGACCAATCATATTTAAATAGGTCAAGTATACTCGCCATGGTAGGCGATGGTTGAAGTCTGTTGTTTATTGTACACATAGTTTAGAATGTATGTGATTAATCCAAAGTGCTTCCATTACCTTCAGTGACCTCGAATTAGAGTTATGTGAAATGTTATTTGTAAAGCGGTTGTAAAGAAACTACGAAATTTGTCTCCTAAACACTTTATTTCTGTTTTCCTGTTATTCTGAATAGGTTGACATTCGAGATGATTTAAAAGTGATATGGGCAGTGACACTAGCAAGAGTTTCGCCCTTAATCATCAGAGAGATATGGCACTAAATGATCCCGAAGCAACTCAGATTAAATCTCTTAAACGAAAACAGGAAGGTGGGACGAAAAATAATGGGGGAAAAATGTCTGAAGAATAGGTGAAGATCTTCCTTCAGGCAGATCGAATTTAGCAAGAAAAGATCCGAAACGACGAAACCAATTAAGTTGGAGTATCACAGGCTATAAACTTAGCATCTAATAATCCTTATTCTGTGTGTTGCATTGTTGTTCAGAACAGAAAAACGTCTAAAACACCCAAACCGTCATTAAGACATGCACACTTTATGGTGTCAATGGGGTCAGCATTCCCAAAATTACTTTAAGAAATGGCTGATGGGATGTGTGTAATACATATTATACGCAAACAAAGGCGGAACAGAAAACGCGAACCGTTTCCATGAACTGTTTAACGTAGTACTAGAGAATAAGGAAGCAGCGATGTACCCAACAGTGTATGAAAGTCCAGCTATAAGAATGTTCAGATCAAAACCCACCGTTTATGGGACAAAGAATTAAGAGAAGAGAACGTCCAAATGCACCAAAAGATAGGAAAGTGTGAAAAACCTGAAGAAATGGTTTTTGGTGGTGAGGTCTCTGCAACTAACGGTACCATGACATCTTTCCATGAAGCCCAATAAATAATTATCCAAAAGCCCGAAAACATGTTCTGCCATAAGCCCCAATGTCGCAGAAGTTATCATGTCTTATCCCACATTGTACACCATTTTGTTTATGTGTGGACACAGACGGGGAGGAGCAGCCTTCTCCCTCATTTGAGGATGTAAGCACATACGCGTGAAAAATCACCGAATTCCCAAATTTCGTCTGTAGCATAGCACACTATTAAGATGAATCATAAGCCTGATATAAAAACCTTCTTTGAGATTACAAATGAAAATCTTCAGGGATGTATATCATAATATGCTAGGGAAACAGCTATCCGCATAAAATAGTCCTCCGTGTGGGTATAAAATAGCTTGTTGTTACCCATAATCTAATTTGCTAATCGTTTTCTGATTACATTAGCAGGAGTACCCCCCTACTTCAAAGTCCCTTATTATTTTCATTATTTTGTTATACCTTATTACAAGCAAATGTACAGTTAGGCTGCTTGAAATGTATCGGGCGAATGCATCATATTTTTCAGATGAGCTCCTTTTAGTAATGCTCTCCAAAGGTTTTCAAATTTTTAAGTGTCAAAGCGGTTTCGGAGTTTATGAAAAGCAAATTCAAATCTTTCAAATCGTGCCACATTTTTATAATTAGTAAGTTTCTTTATAATGTTATTAGTCTTGCGCAATGATTTGTTTAGGATACTTCGCCCAATACAATTTAGACACGATAGCGAATACTAAATATATAAGCGGTCCCCTACTATCTTGACCTATCGTACTTTGACTAATTATCTGGATGCTGACCTTTCTAACCCAGCTTCTCCCATAGAATGGTCAAAGACCTAACTCACAATAAAAATTTATGATATTTGCTTCTTTCAACGAACTCTTTTAAGGAGAAACTGTATCTTCAGTGGGACAGATACTAGATCAGTTCTAAGCAAACACTTAACACTAAGTACATTAGCTTCTATATGCAGACCGTCATTGATTATGACCACTGAAGCCTGGTGCACAAGTGATATCTCCAATGATAGCCTAAGGATTGATAAATACAACCTTTTCCGAGGGGACAGACAGAGAGGTCGTGGGGGTGGAACACTGATTTACTGTGAACAATCCTTATGTGCAACCCAGTTCAGTAACCCAATTCTGTCACAACTCAATGACTCCATCTGGGTTGAAATAAAAGTTTTCAGAAGTAAACCTATACTTGTGGGTTGTGTGTACCGACCCCCTTCATCCAACAGGGAATATGATAATATGCTCAGCAATATTTTTTTAATGTTACAGCCAATCTTCCCCACAGTTATAAAATTATCGGAGGTGATTTCAACATGCCAGAAGTATCATGGTCTTCACTCCGAGGACCCAAAAGGTATGATAATCTTCTGAATTCCATCGTCACAGGAGGGTGGACATAACACATTAATTCACCCACTAGATCCGCAAATATCCTAGACCTTATTTTCACGAACAACATAAAACCATCTACAGTACATGTGGGACATGAATTTCCAGGTAGTGACCATAAAATAGTAGTGTGTTCTTTTGACATCTTTCCTGAAACAAAACGCAGAGATGAAGCTGGCCAGACACCTATGAGATTGTACACACATGCTGACTGGGAATTGTATCAGCGCCTAATTAGATATTCTAATTGGGACTCGTACTTTTCGAACGAGTCCTTAGAGGTAATTCTTAACAACTTTTATCAGAATATCAACTCAATTCATGACGTCATTGCATCTGAGAAGATTCTTAGCTTCAGATTCCCCCAAAGCGATTATATTCCGACATCGTTTGGGAGAAGTCTACGAAAGCACTCAAGAAAATACTACAGATATCATGACTTGTCATCACTAATTGCTATTAAGTCCCTTCTCAATAGAATTGAAGAGTTGAGAAATATAGGCCTCAGAAACAAAGAAATGCGAGCCATTCAGGCACCGTATAACTCAGGGGAAATAGCCAAACTTTTCAAAAGTAGGTTGACGAACTCCAAAACAGATTATCCTAAAATATTATACTTAGACGGGATTGCTTACGAAAATCCTGAGGTGATGTGTGAACTGTTTAGCAAGCACTTCGCCAGATTATACACCTTAGAGAACGATGAGGTCGTGGATTTCCTACGTAAAACAGACGAATGTTTAAGTGACATACTTTTCACCACACACGCAATCGATAAAGCTGTCCCCAATCTTAAGCTTAGTAACACTATTGGTCCACATGGTATATCTTCCATTCTGCTGAAAAACGGTGGTACTGACATGAATTTACTCCTGCTGAAGTTATACTCAATTTCACTAAGCGATGGGACATACCCTACCTTCTGGAAGAAGTCTTATATTGTACCTATCCATAAATGCGGGCCTATAGCTGATATCAACAACTACCGCCCCATCAACATCACGTCTGTAGTTTCACGTGTAATGGAAAAGATAGTAAAGACTCAAATCATTCAGTACTTGCTGTCAAATGACCTACTATCCCCATCCCAATACGGTTTCTTAAGTAGAAGGTCGTGCATTACTTGCCACTTAGATTATTTTGACCACATTACACAATGCATTGATAATGGGCATTCGGTAACAACATTATTTCTCGACACCTTATTTCTCGACGTTAGTAAGGCCTTCGATAAAGTCCCACATATCAGACTCATAACAAAACTCCAATCCTACGGAATAACCGGAAAACTTCTCAAATGGATAAATTCTTTTCTCACAGAAAGAGAGCAATTAGTCAAAATCAACCACCAGCTGTCTTCATCAAAGCCGATAACTAGTGGTGTAATACAGGGTAGCGTTCTTGGCCCTATTCTATTCCTCTTATTTATAAATGATCAAGTATGGCAAGCCATACCTCTTTGTAGATGATCTCAAGATAGTATATGATTACGGGTACGATGATAAGAGCGTCGAAAGCAAAATCCAACATGACTTAAACAATCTAGGCGATTGGAGCAAAAAGTGGCAACTGACTTTCAAACCAGACAAGTGCGGTATAGCCCACCTGGGACGCTGGAAACCGAGAATGTGCCTATATATGTACGGTAAGCTCCTCTTGAAACTGAACACTGTCACAGATCTCGGGATAACATACTCAGATCTAACCTTTTCCGATCATGCAAATAAGGTCGTATCCGACTGTAAACGACTTATTGGCTTTGTGCTGCGTAACTTCTACACCCAAGAAGCAAGATTACCTATATATAGAACGTGTATCCGCCCCAAACTTGAATATTGTGCTCTCCTGTATAGTAACCTAAGGTCTGCAGACCGAAAAAAATCGAAAGTGTTCAGAGATTCCTAACGAAACGCATAATAAGGTTTGACCAACCAGTGGAATATGTTGACAGGTGTATGCGTCTGAATTTAGAACCTCTGTGGTTAAGGAGAGTGAAATGCAACTTATTTCTACTATTCAAAGTCATAAGAAAACACTGTTATAGTAACTCATCCATAACGTGGACAGATAATGAATCATATCAGCTGCGAAACCACAACTACCTTGTCAAGGTGGCTACCCACAGAAAATCGGGCGTTGATAAGGCATATCCCCTGTTTGAAGTGGCGCCTCCAGCTTTACCTTGAGGACATTTGCGCGGTCCAGTTGATTTCAGTTTGGCTGATTAGTTGGGTGGCAATAAACGTTATAGTGATATATTATCGCGGAATGTATGGGTTATCGTGTTCACGCGTATAGAGGCGTTATAAGCGTTTACTTTTGTGAAAGTAGATAATATATAACTGGTTTCAGGCTTATATAACCGAAAAAGCAACATTTTCCGGTATTTTGTTCGTATTAATGGAAGAACCTGTCATGATATCGCAGAGTATGTATTACTTCAATACCTCATCATATATAAGAAATTTAGCAAAAAAAGACTATTCTTCGCGTTTTAGAGCCTTAATGGTCTATTATTTGCTAGGTTTTTGAGGAAATATAGGTTGAAAATTAGGTGTATACAATGGTTGTTTTCATAGCAGTTATTCTATGATAAGGAGACATTTGAAGGAGAACTAGCCCACAGACACAAGTGAAATATACGTTTTGAGGATACCAAACACTTTTTTATCATCATCCGTGATGATTGAAATATTCCATAACACATCGAAGAGAGTATGCGATGAATGAGGCAATTTGCTGAATTTCCTGGTGATTTTATCCATTTCTCTGAAGTTCCTATTTTAAATGGCTCAGTTGAAGATGTGATACTAGTTTAATTTACATTGTCACATAGAAATTCGGGAGACCGTAATTGCTGAGTGCATTACATTGCATCAGATTATCTCGATATCATTGTGCATTTGTGCCAGAAGAATAGTATACATGGTGCTTCTACAATGCCAGACTGCTTCAAATTCGAATCACCTTTCTGTAGAATAGTAGCTCGCAGGTATGTCCTACAACTACTAAACGTGTTACTTCAGTTATATCAGTCTTACGAATTTTTCATGTTCACATCACTAACATATTCTGAGATGCTGAATGAATTACTTGTGACTATGAATGACATGGAAGGTGTACTTATGGCTCATGTTTCAAAAGCATTTACTATGAAACAAGTTATCTGTAGGGATTTTGTGACCATGGATCATTTTGCATATACACCCTGGTGCATGGATGGTTGTGGACCATTTTGTGGGATGTTATCACGTATTCACTATAACGCAGAATTACGCGAAATGCAGACAGACAGTTGCAACATTTAGACCTTAAACATACATATTATCATAATACAATTCCTCTTACGACTTGTTTCGCAATTTCAGGCCAGCTTTTCCACGGTTCACGCCAAAAGTGCATTTAAAATAAACGTAAGCGTACTTATATCTGTCGTCCCCTGTTGTTTTGCTTTGAATATGCACATAGTGAGTGCAGGACAACTACATTGTTAGCATTAAATGACTTCCTCACTTGTTGAAATTCTCCTAAGGAATTCTCAAATTCCTCCCAACTAAAGAAACGCCTTCCCAGCATAATTTCATCGAAAATTCCACTGACGTCAGCAGTACTTTCACCCGCATTGCCTACCTGCAATAAACTAAAAAGGCGTTGTCAATTAGCATCCATCTGTGTCGCAATATCCATCAATAAAATGCTACATGTATAACCTAAAATCGAGAAAAGCCCTCGAACTCACGGATTCCTTGACATCGCCAGCAACCGATAGGCCAACAAACAGAATGTATGATAAACCAAGCCTGGTACATCCACAAAATAAGTAAAATAAAACGTCAGAATACCAATATTTTACATTTATACTCATCAAACATGCTTGCAAACAACGCATGCCGCAACCACGAAAACCTGCACACGGCATGACCTACCGAGGACAAATTTAAGTCAAACTCTCCGCCACTGTACTAGCCAATCAAAGCTGAGAAAGCCCTTAAGCGCGTAAGATATAACACTCTATAACGTATATTCTCACTCGTGCACCTAAAATCCTCCTGTTTGTGGCGTCTCAATGATTTCTGTAGAGCTTCGTTTTATCACTCGTGTCCATATTTGTCGTTCACGAGTGTTTCAGTAAATGTTTATGGCTATAATCAGGAACTTTCCAAAACGGTAACTGTGGTAAGGAATTTATATTTTTTTCCGCTATAGTTTCCAAGTCAGTGTCCCTTTTAAGCTGCTTACTGTACTCTGTTGGCTATTCATGAATTTTTTATTGACAAGCTTCTGTTTTCATTTACAGTGGTACCGAATGGACGCATTGGCACTTGGAGACAATGGCGACCAACCTGCCCTTCCTATATCAGTGGATATCAAAAACCTTTTTGACGGAATTATGTTTAGTCACCGGTATACCAGTTGGGTTCAAGTAGAAGATGCTCTAAGTCAGCTGGAATCAGTAATATATGTATATATGTATGACAGAGTATTCCTAGGCAACTCATACACATTATGTAATCAAAAAGTGCATACGGGACCATGAATCTCAGGATTAGAAGTACAAATTAGTAGTCTTTCGTTGTACATATAGCATGAAGCGAAAAACTAGAGGTTCAGGTTTACGCGTCAAACCGTAAGAATTCTATTATTTATTTACGCAGTGCAAAATACACCGGTTGCCAATCTGGCTTTCGTATACGCTACAAGGAGGACGAGTTTATCATTTCTTCCGCGAAAACAGTTCACAATCACAGATGTGAAAAAAGTCTTATGATAGGTGATCCACATTTTAGACGCCTGTCCGGGGATGAAAACGAGAATATTGCACCAGTTGTGAAGACTACATCTGAGGTTGCTGATGTTTTGGAATATGCTGAAGAGAATTTTAATAAAGTTTTGACGAGCACAGATGTGTATAATTTACGTAAGGATGTGAGACCAGGTAATTGAAGTAGTTTAAAGTTATTTTTGAAGCCATGCCTTTGAGATCAGATGTTATGCGCATAATAAGGCAAAGTGGTCAGGTGGTTGAATACTTGGATTCGAATACGGGGATAACCAGCAGAATTTGCTTCGCCCTGGAATCACAGGTTCAGTTATATCGGAAATATGGAGAGGTGGTGACGGCATATACCTGCACCAAGTGGATTATACCAATTCTACTTGTACCTGCAGAATATTTAGGGCACAAAGAATACCTTGCCGGCATATGCTGCTATGTCACACTCAAATTCCTCAGTTTACAGGTAAATCAAACTCTTAGTAATATTTAAATTAATATTTTTAGTTGACAAAGTAATTCGCCTGTGTCGCAGATGGTTTTGGCAGGATCCGTTGCTACCAAGTAGTGTGCCGTGTGAAGGTTCAGTGAAGAAACCCTGCATGGAGATACTGCAACTTCCCAGGCAATTGAACAGAAGCTTCGCAGTTATGCAGGATAATTATAGTAATGAATATACTATTAGTGCACTGCGAGCAACTCTGAATTACTTTGAAAACTTTCTTGTATAATAATGGAAGATGTACATAAATTTTGTGTCAATAAATGCAAATATACCCTAACTTCTAAGCTGCATACGCCTTATGTTTTACCGTTTCATGTGACAGAAGTCTAATAGTCATTTGCGAATATAGTAGAAAGCATTTTCTAGAGAGCAAGTAAAAGTGAGTACTAGGCGGAATCTCCAGTACTTAGTATGAGAAGTAAGGTGAACGTTTTTTTCTTGTAAGTACGCAATGAAAAGATAATGACGAGTTTTTGTAACTATTTCGATTTTTTTTATTTCGATTTACAGCTTTATTCCACACCGTATTTTCAGTACAAGTATGGAATTTTCAGCATGGATATCGGTAGCCCAAATTCAGGCTGACCATAGATATCGGGTGTGCGCCGGCAGGGGATCGAACCCCGGACCATGTGCATGGTCAGCGAGAGTCCTAACCACTGTGCCACCGACGCATTGTATTTACTATGTAGGTAATGTTATTACAGGGATACGTTGCTATAACGTGTCTAGTCTGGCGTATCGCCGCATGAGTAACACCAATTGTAGCGTTTTCCAGTCAGTAAAATTTAGACTTTTCGTACGTCAAACTTCGCGGAAGGTAGATGAAATTAAAGACTGCTTCCAGAAGATCCGTACAACGGCACCTTAGGCAATGTCTACAAAGACAAAAATAAGATAATTAGAAGACACGTTAAAATGCATAGGTAAATAAGTCAAGTACTGTTTTGGAATAAGAGAGATTACTAGTATTATTACAAGGTCTTCAACTCATTTCATTTCTTTCGACTGC